>OVAU01001530.1:0-14601 GCA_900406315.1 Biscutella laevigata subsp. laevigata
AAATACGATTAAAAAACGATTTGAAAATATTTTTTTTCAAAATTTGAAGGGTATAAAAGTTTGAGTGAGTTCATAAGATATTTGCCTTCATAGAGACAAATAAGAATTTGACTCTCTTCCACATTAAATAAAATAAATAATTTAGACAGTTGTTGTTGGGCTCTCAAAATGAGATGGCTTTTTCCTACTTCCCTCGTAAAGTAAGTAAGGCCCAGTGAAACTTGTTCAAGTACCTTGATCCACGTCAGCATCATCTTCTCCGGCTAAATCCTGATGTGGTGCCTGCCATCTGTTCGACCAAACGTCTCGGAGATGTTCAAGTCCTCCGCCTCTTCCTTCCATCTTCATTCGACGCTACTCATAACCACTGCTAGATTCTCCACTACTACTTCTCCCTATCTTCCTCCTTACTTCAGGTTTCTGCTCTCTCAGACTCAGCTTTTTCCTCTGTTTCTTGATTCTGACGCTCACTTGACTTGTGCTCCAGCGTCGCCCCGATGATGGATTGGACAGATAATCATTACCGGACGCTTGCTCGCCTCATATCAAAGCACGCTTGGCTTTACACTGAGATGATTGCCGCTGAAACTCTTGTTCACCAGCAGACCAATTTGGTGACCTTTTAATTCCTTATTTTATTCTTATCGTCATCTCCTTTCGAAACTCGCTAGTCATGTCCTCCTTGTGAACTTTTTGTCTCAGGACAGGTTTTTAGAATTTTCTCCCCAACAACATCCTATTGTTCTTCAAATCGGTGGAAGCAATGTTGAAACCCTTGCAAAGGCTGCTAAGCTTGCTGATGCTTACGGATACGACGAAATTAATCTCAAGTACGATCAGTTTCTTTCGTATATACCTTCGGTATTGAACTTGTACTTAGAAAGTTAGAAACTTACCTGGGTTTGTTTATTTTTTCTTTTGTTGACGTAGCTGTGGATGCCCCAGTCCTAAGGTAGCCGGCCATGGATGCTTTGGTGTTAGCCTCATGCTCAAACCCAAGGTCCTTACTCATGATGATTTTAAGACATGTTTTGCACTCTTTCTTTGTGATGCTCCCACTCACACTTTTTGTTGTAATTTCGATTGTAAGCTTGTTGGAGAGGCGATGGATGCCATTGCCGCCAACACCAACGTCCCTGTTTCTGTGAAATGTCGAATTGGTGTAGATGATCATGACACGTATGAAGAGCTCTGTGAGTTTTTTGTTCCAATTGCCTTCTGTTTTATAGTTCCGTGTAGGCTGGGTCTGGATATGCCTCTACGTACTAATACTTCCTTTCCCTTTACTCTTAGGTGACTTTGTTTACAAGGTTTCTAGTTTATCACCAACCAGGCATTTCATTGTACATTCACGGAAGGCACTTCTCGGTGGGATAAGCCCCGCTGATAACCGTAGAATCCCTCCTCTAAAGTATGTTTACCATAACTTGCCTCTTGCGCACCACCCTCTTTTGACATCATCTTGCTTTGTCCTTTAAGTCACCTGTTCTTTTGGCGTAGTTCAGGTACGAGTACTACTATGCCCTTGTGCGTGACTTCCCAGACTTGAGATTCACGATTAATGGAGGCATTACATCTATATCCAAGGTGACCATCTTGGAAAAGAGAGCCTAGCTTTTTTCCTGGATGACTATTAGCATGGTAAGGCTGAGAAAATCTTGTGATTGTAAGGTAAACGCTGCATTGAAGGAAGGAGCTCACGGAGTCATGGTAGGCCGCGCTGCATACAACAAGTATGTGAAAATTTAGCCTAAGTGGTCTGAGACTTTGAGCTCTGTGCCAAAGCCCTTATTTTTCTCTTGATTTGTTGCCTGCCCTTGACAGCCCATGGCAGACCCTAGGGCATGTTGACACTGCAGTTTATGGTGTTCCATACAGTGGCCTTACACGCCGACAGGTTCACTGGAAATATTCAGGGTTTGAGTTTCTTTGTCTTCCAAACATGTTGATTTGCTGATATGCGAGTGTTGGCCAGGTTCTTGAGCAGTATCAAGTATACGGAGACTCTGTCTTAGGAAAGCAGGGAAACGGGAGGCCTAATGGGAGGGATTTAGTGAAGGTAGGTTGCAGCAGGTGATGAGAAAACTAACACGAGTATGGTATAGTGTGTGAACTGAAAATGTTCACAAATTTATTGCAGCCTTTACTTCACCTTTTCCACTCAGAGAATGGAAATAGCTTGTGGAAGCGCAAAGCAGACGCTGCCTTAAAGGAGTGCAGGGTGTGTGCTAGAATTTTATTTTGGTAGTAACATCTTATAGAGATTGTAAATTTCTGTTGTGTTGAGTTCTATGTTGCAGTCGGTTGGATCGTTGCTGGAAGAAAGCTTGAAGGCGATCCCGGACAGTGTCTTAGATTCCCCCATTTCGGAGACTCCAGAGAATGGAGGAGAAGAAGATGTGTTTGCTAATTTGCACAATATATTGCCGCCTCACTACGAAGCTGGGGAAGAACTCATCTTATGTGCATAGTTGGGACTTGGGAACAAAAAGGCGTTTGTAATCTCTGTATGAAATTCATTTCATTGTAATGTAATACTCAGCTTCTGGAGGGCTGCTGATTGGGCAACTATTCTGGGAGTTACATATTTTTGTCTTTGCCGTTACACGACTTGTATTTCTTAAAATCAAGACAAGATTGGAAAAAAATCCATTCTTATAAGGTGTCCCGTTGGTATACGTGGCAGCATTCCTGCCAATGATGCAGGCTTATTATCATCATATAGTGTTCGCTAGCTCCTAAATTCTCAATCCTCAGTACTCCTGCGATCATGGCGGAGAAGCTCGGTGATGATGGTGTCATAGTCTCCGTCAATCCTAAACCCTCCAATGGTTTCTCCTCTAAGCTTCTCGATCTTCTCGAGAGACTTGCAGTCAAGTTCATGCACGATGCTTCTCTCCCTCTTCACTACCTCTCCGGAAACTTCGCTCCCGTCCGGGAGGAAACTCCTCCAGTCAAGGATCTCCCCGTCCATGGGTTTCTTCCCGTGAGCTTTACCTCTCTTTACTCTTATTCTTTCCCTGCTGGGGTTTAGGGTTCTGATCCAGCCTTCTCGTCTTTTGTCTCCAGGAATGTTTGAATGGTGAATTTGTGAGGGTTGGTCCAAATCCCAAGTTTGATCCTGTCGCTGGATATCACTGGCGCGTTCTCTTTTCTTCTTCTCTTTTTTACATTTTACTACTTGATCATGGTGGTTTCCTTCTCACATATATGCTTCTTTCTGCTCATTTCAGGTTTGATGGAGATGGGTATGTGAATTTTTTCCTGTTTCTTGTCTCCCTCGATATCTCATGTATACGGAGAAACCGAGGGGCTGCATATGTTTCTCTCTCATTTTCTTCGACCTTTATGGTTTTACTTTTTGTTCAATCACTCTCGGTCTTCTTTCATGTCTCCTAACTTTGGAATACTGCAGAATGATACATGGGGTACGCATCAAAGATGGGAAAGCAACCTATGTTTCTCGATATGTCAAGACATCACGTCTTAAGCAGGAAGAGTTTTTCGGAGGTGCCAAATTCATGAAGGTGAGGTCGTAAATAGAAGAATTTAGATTCTACATGCTGGACTTGTTTGGGGGAATCATTCGTGTTTTTTTGTTGTTGGAAATTCTGCAGATCGGGGACATTAAGGGATTTTTTGGATTGCTTATGGTCAATTTGCAAAGTCTGAGAACTAAACTGAAAGTATTGGATGACACTTATGGATATGGAACTGGTTGGCTACTTCATCTACTTTGTATTCATTCCTTCTACTTCCTCTTCTAGTATCTTGAATCCCAACTCTCATTTTCCCTGCACCAGCTAATACGGCACTCGTATATCACCATGGAAAACTTCTAGCATTACAGGAGGCAGATAAGCCATGTAAGCCTTAGCCCATACTAATTATTTGTCTATATTTTGGCGATATATTGGTCCGAACTGAGAGCCAATATGTAAATCTGATCTATTCAGAAACCGAATCTTCTGCGATGTTGGCATTGTTTAACTTCACCTACTTCCTTGTCTGTAATTTTGTTATAAAAGAAAAGCAAGGTAGGAAGATTTATATTTGGTTTCTTAAAAGTCAAAGCCACTCTCTTTTGGTTTGTAGATGTCGTCAAAGTTTTGGAAGATGGAGACCTGCAAACTCTTGGCATGATAGATTATGACAAGAGATTAACCCACTCCTTCACTGCTCATCCCAAAGTTGACCCTGTTACGGGTAAGTCTTCACTTTTTCCTGAGAAAGAATTTCTATTTCGGTTGACATGTTGACCGGCTTGTACCCTCTCTGCAGGTGAAATGTTTACATTTGGCTATTCGCATACACCACCTTATCTCACATACAGAGTGATCTCGAAAGATGGCATTATGCATGATGCTGTCCCAATTACTATATCGGAGCCAATCATGATGCATGATTTTGCTATTACAGAGACTTATGCAATCTTCATGGACCTTCCACTGCACTTCAGGCCAAAGGTATGGCTTGCCACTCATCAAGTTTACACGTTACAAAAGAATTTTGTGCCTCCCGTATACTTTTGTTGAATGGTGTAGATGAGATGAATATAGAACAAATAAGGTTTCTTGTTTTCAAATTCCTTTGAGAAACCTTAAAAATTGTCTTCCCTATAAATTCATCTGGCTTTGAAATTGATTCCAAGGAAATGGTGAAAGAGAAGAAAATGATATACTCATTTGATCCCACAAAAAAGGCTCGCTTTGGTGTTCTTCCACGCTATGCCAAGGATGAAGTCATGATTAGATGGTTTGAGCTTCCCAACTGCTTTATATTCCACAACGGTGTGTGATTTTCTATGTCTTTTTATATGTGTATATCATCAAATCACACACACAGATAGATTTATATATTTACATCTATCCAACTTCTGTAAATACTTCCTGTATCCAGCCAATGCTTGGGAAGAAGAGGATGAAGTCGTCCTCATCACTTGTCGCCTTGAGAATCCAGATCTTGACATGGTCAGCGGGAATGTGAAAGAAAAACTTGAAAATTTTAACAACGAACTGTAAGAATCCTTGACCTGTTATATATGTTACACTCTCTCGGAAACAATAAACCTTCGTCAACTATTGCTTTTGCAGGTACGAAATGAGATTCAACATGAAAACGGGCGCAGCTTCTCAGAAAAGATTATCGGCATCTGCTGTTGATTTCCCCAGAATCAACGAATGCTACACTGGACAGTATGAGTTCAGCCTTGTCCTTTCATATGCATTGTGTTCCTAGCAACGAAACCTCATAATGCCCAACGTTTGGTTTTTGTTTGGTGTGTTTAGGAAACAGAGATATGTATATGGAACAATTCTGGACAGTATTGCAAAGGTTACTGGAATTATCAAGTTTGATCTGCATGCGGAAGCTGAGACAGGCAAAAAAATGCTGGAAGTAGGAGGCAATATCAAAGGAATCTATGAGCTGGGACAGGGCAGATATGGTTCAGAGGCTATATTTGTACCGCGTGAGGCAGCAGAAGAAGATGATGGTTACTTGATATTCTTTGTTCATGATGAAAACACAGGGTAATTATAGCTCTCCTGTTAGTTCCTTATCAGTTATCACTTGTTATTTTTGTCTTACTAGTACAATATTGTGGTGATTGAAAATGGACAGGAAATCATGTGTGAATGTGATAGACGCAAAAACAATGTCAGCTGGACCGGTGGCAGTGGTGGAGCTGCCTCATAGGGTCCCATATGGCTTCCATGCCTTGTTTGTCACAGAGGTACTAAAACCTAAATCTATATATCTTCTTCTCCTTACGATATGCATCGCTAACCACCAGTGGGTTTTTCTCCACAGGAACAACTCCTGGAACAAACTCTTATATGATCCAACTCGTGTCCATAATACTACTCCGGAGATGTGGAAATTGGATGTTAAGATATATTTACATAGACTGTGGCATCATGTAATAGTCATGCTACTGCCTCGTTCCCTTCACATAATACTATTTTCATCTTTTCAATAGTCAACAAGGTTGATTTCTACCTTCCTTGGCCCTTAGTTATGCTACCTACCTTCCTTTAGTTGCTTTGTCCTTTATTCTATACAGTCTCTTGCTTAAGTGCCGCAATACCCACTCACCCCTCAAAGTTTAGTCATCTTCAGTGCTAAAAACTCAGATCCTGTAGGTTGTCTATATTCTTACTACGATATGGATATAATGAAAAGTGTAAGAAAGTGGGAGAACTGAAGTAAACACTTAAAGATGGAGATTAGACTTGTGCACCATAACCATATATGGATTCAGCTTTAAATGTCTTAGCATTTAGTATACAATACGAGTGAGTGTTAAAGCACAGACAAGCGAAAATGGAACTAGAAGGAAAATTACATGTACAGAGGAGGCTGAACATGAGAGAATATAGTGTTGACATCTTCGTTTAGACTTTTTCTTTGTTTTGGGGGGGTTTTCACTACACAAACAATGACTCGATGAGCCTCAATAAAAAAGCCAAAAAAGGAGAAGAAGCCCCATGTGCCAATCAAGGGATGCTAGTCTCCCCAAAGACCTCACTGTTGCACACCGGGCAAACCTGTATTTCATATGCACAGAGTTTCAGTTGAACTGAGGATGTAAAACCATAACTGTAAGAACAAATAATGGACCTTGTTGATGCTTAGCCATTTGGAAATGCATTTGGAATGATACACGTGCTTGCACGGCAGATTCATTTGTCTCTCCCCTATCTTGTACTTGAGCTGGCATATCACACACCTGCTTATCATCATCACACGCATACTTGTCAGTACTAACCTGTGATGCAAATCCATAACAACAATATTGTAAGCATGCTCTTTACCTTTCCTCTGCTTTTTTCCTGGAGAAGATGCTCCCAAACTTATATTTTCTAGTGGGTAGCATTTCTATGAGTTCCTCAGACAGCCCCCGGCTCTCTGTTCCTACCACTTCCCCCAGCTCTACTAATTCCTAATCCACAAACCAAACAACTTTTTTATGTTGTCCCGCATTTAGATGTGAATCCACTGCCTCTTTTGACCACCACTACCAAATAAAAAATGGGACCCCAAAAGGGAATTGGACTAACCTCATACGTCATTGTATCTGGATCAATGTCATCTTGCCAGGATACCTGTGGCGACATGGCATTAACGAGCATATAGAATTCATTATCAGTGTTTAGATCACATCCTGCATGGATACACCACTAACTTCACAAAGATGGGCAATACTTAAGTAGTTGATACAAATTCAATAACCGTTTAGACCATGTGCAAATACATACCTGAGGACTGTCGGGATCATGCTCATTTGCAATGCCTGTAAACACAGACATTCTTATCTTAGAAAATAAGAAATCTACAAGAATATGACCAAGGAATACATAAAATAGTAGGCAGAAATAACTAACGTTCTTCAGCTTCGGAGTGCTCATCTGTTTCCCAGATTTGGATAGGCCGTGCAGCTGAGATCTCAGGCTCATCAACGTTTACCATGGGGTGGTACTCCCAATTTGCTCTCCCGATGGACATCCTCGATAAATGATCGTTCATGTCGTAAGAACCATAGAAAGAAGCATTCTCTGATCCTGAAAATCCAAACTTGTATGCATTTGAATTCATGGTCCAGTATAGATTTTCCTGAGAATAGACAGAGAAGGAAAGTTATGAGATTTTCAGGATCATGGCACATTGTAATGTGTCCTTATGACTTATGTACATACAGAATCATAAGGTCATCTGTTTCACGCATAGAAACAACTGGAAAAGGCAATATAAACCATGCCAGGAAAGTGGAAATACCTGAGGATGCATTGTTCCACTTCCCACATGAGCATAGTTTAGAGACCCCTGAGCCGTACCACCGTAAGAATCAATGTAACTTCCAGTCGCAGTGTAAGGGAATCCTGTATCTGTGTAATGAGCATCTTCCACTGGTCTATCTCCATTCATTTCAGCTACTGCTCTTGATAAGAAGAAGACATTGAGAAGTAAATATAGGAGCGCTTAGTTGAAACAAAACACATAGGTAAAAACAAAAGAGTAAAAGGGTGAAGCATTGAAGGCCTTAGAGGTATAATAAGTCGAAATACCTTAGAGAAAATACGAATGAACCTAGCAACTACAAGGTAACTGCGGACACATTATCAAAAGTCATCTCTAGATTTGAATGGGATTAGCATTAAATAAAATGGCTTTAGGGTAAGGTTAAGTTAAACAAAGAGAGTAAGCATACAAACAAAAAAAGAAAGCAGAAGACATTGAAACACAAAGATTGGGTGAGCAGAAGCAAACATTCGCAGGGGTTCGGAGACGTTAAGGGAGAATCTGGACCGATATCTGCAAAGCAAAACAAATAAATTTAGAAGGAAATGAAAAATTGAGAATAGTGGGAGAAGAAAGGAAAGGTATTTTTACTTGTTTAGCGGAAGGAGAAGGGCATTTCGACCAAATTCTTAGGACAGCAGAAAAAGGTGAAGCGGAGGAGCAGAAGGTGACAGAGAAAGAGAGAGGAGAGAGGAGAGAAAAAGAGTGTGGAGACAAAACGACGTCGAAGGAAGGGAAAGTGAGAGAGAGAAAAGCCGTTGAAGAAGCACCCCTACTCTACTCCTCAGACCCAGAGACAAAAGATATTGTTTTTCTTTTATTCTTCAATAAATGATTCAAAGAAAAGAGAGCATATGTGTCTTTCTCATTGATGGATCATCAATATTTAATAGTGCCATAAATGCAGCTTCTTGTTTGTCTGTTTTCTCACAAAAGGATATACCTACACTCTTTATTAACATGATACTAGTGAATTAGTGTGTTTGTTGGGGGGATCTATGGATTCCCTATTATTATTAAAGAAGGCAACTTACAGAATACAAAGGATTGATGGAGAAACTCTTAGGACGTGTGAATAGTAATAACAAATGTCCTTGCTTGCTTGTGCTCTCTCTCTCTTGTCTACTCTGTGTTGTCCTATACGTAAACGTGTGGATGCCGGGAAAGTTGCAGACAAGATTTGGTTTTTCTATGTTCAATGCTGCTTTAGATAATCACTTTTGTTGCAGCTATCTTCACACTATGATATAACAACAATGTAATAAAGGATCTCAATTCACAAAAGCTTTTCATTTTCAACCGAATTAAATACAATGAAACGAGGATGATGATGATATACATAAGTTTTGATTTATCAGTCAAGAAGAAGGAGAGACGGTCTTGAATGAGTCGCGAAGGTGAGTTAATGTATCATGGTCTCGGTTCCACTCAGGCGAAGGAGCGTTGACGAAATGAGCGTAGAGCTTGTTCTTGGCGCAAGTGACTGTGATCAGACTGTGTTTCCCGACTCCTTCGATCTCGTATAGATAGTACACTTGCCCTGTCTCGTCCTTCCTTTCATCGGACGACACTTTGTCGGCGCTTGCTATCAGATCCTGCAAGTCCACGTCCGACAAGGCAAGATTGTTCAGAATCACATCCCTTGGTGCTAGCTGTCTGATTCCTGCTAAGTATGTCAGATACTCCTTCTCCGTTTTCTTCTTTGGGTTGTAGAATTCACTGTCTGTTCCGTTTGTTCCCTTCTCCACCTTCGATACTAGCCTCTCCTTCCACCCTTCCGGTACATCGTATACGTACTCTGCCGATGTTTTCCTGTCCGAGTTCCCACCGTATCCCCCGTAGTTCGCTGCGCTCGCTGCCGTCCCGTAGTATATTTTGTAAGTTTGATTCACCTCGGCCACCGCCGGCAGAGCAGGAACCATCGTCAGGACAGCAGTAGCAGCGAATGCGGCGGCCATAGAGGTGCCTAGACTCGACGATATCATCTTTGGGAGGAGCGGCGTTCTGGTGGCGGAGGCGGAGATAACGGGAGACGCAGAGAAGATTTTAGTGGCCATTTGGATTTTTTATGGATAACGTTTTAGTCATCTCTCTCTCTAGTACTCTCTTATTTAATCACAAACCCTCTGAATCTCTCAGAGGGTCTCATATCTCCGGACAAAATCCCCAAACTTTATCGTGTTTGCCTCTTTACATTAAAACCTAAAAACATTAATCTTTTATTCGCCTCTTCAACTCTTTATTCCCAGGAGATTCCTAATTACCTCCGTGTCTCTCGATCGCCGATGTCGAAGAGGTCCGTGCTTCTTTACCCAAACCCATCTTTGTTATCTCTTCTTACTATGCATCGCTTGGAACTTTTCTTCTTCATTGTAATTGATAAAAGTAACGGTTTTTAAGAATCATCCATCTCTGCTCATTTGTAACGGTTTTTCATTGCAATTCCTAGATGGCTTGTTTAGCAATGAAGATTGTTTCTGGGTGGGCTCCTATAATATCTGTATATGTAGGGGAACAACGTTTAGACCGATGGTTCACATCTGGGAATAATCTTTATCAGTGTTTTTCGTTTATCTAAGCGTGATAAGAGTCCCTCTATGGTTTCATATTTCTTGTTTTATTATTGCTCTTTATTATCTTCCAACATTTTGTTTTTCCTTTTATCTCTCAGAATCCTTTGTAAATTCTTTGCTCACGGTGCCTGCTTGAAAGGGGAGCATTGTGAGTTTTCACATGACTGGAAGGATCCTACAAATAATGTAAGCTTTTAACTATTGCTTGCCTATGGATAGGGGAACCAGCGTTCGTTGATTTGAAATTCATTCATATTGAAATGTTCTCTAAGAAACGATAATCCTTGCACAGATTTGCACCTACTACCAGAGAGGAATCTGCTCTTATGGAAGTCGATGCAGGTATGAACATGTCAAAGCTTCGTCTCATCCATCTGCTTCATCGTCTTCGGGTGTGCCTCGCTCATCTCCTGTTTCAGCTTCAGCTTCCAACCCTCTTACTTGTTCTTTTGTTCCTGCTGTCTCGGAAAGGGACCTGAGCCCAGTTCCCTCCTCATCTTTAAAACCAGCATGGAATTTGGATTCTCTTCATCACGATTCCTTAGAAAAAGCCAACACCTTTGACCCAGGCACAGTCAACTCCTTTAACCCAGGCACAGTCAGACCAGGAGAAAAACCCATTTGCTCATATGCTGCGGCTGGTGACTGCCCACGTGGGGATGAATGCCCTCACATCCATGGAGATATCTGCCCTACTTGTGGGAAACGTTGCTTGCATCCCTTCAGACCCGAGGAAAGAGAGGAGCACAGAATAGTATGTGAAAAGAAGCAGAAGCAGCTTGAAGCATTAAAACTTAGCCAGGAGATCGAGTGTTGTGTCTGTTTGGAACGTGTATTGTCTAAGCCAACTCCAGCTGAACGAAAGTTCGGATTACTCACTGAATGTGATCATGCTTTCTGCATAGCATGTATCAGAAATTGGCGTAGCAGTTCTCCTTCCACTGGGATGGATGTCAATAGTACACTGAGGGCTTGCCCCATATGCCGCAAGTTATCATATTTTGTTGTTCCTAGTGTAATATGGTTTTCAGCTCCAGAAGAGAAAAAAGAGATTATCGACAACTACAGGGAAAAGCTCAGGTAAACTACATGATTTATGAACATTTCT
The DNA here is from genome assembly GCA_900406315.1 of Biscutella laevigata subsp. laevigata. Taxonomy (NCBI): domain Eukaryota; kingdom Viridiplantae; phylum Streptophyta; class Magnoliopsida; order Brassicales; family Brassicaceae; genus Biscutella; species Biscutella laevigata. Next base: position 11,482 of record OVAU01001530.1, read on the forward strand.
TTAGCCAACCACGAACAAGATATTTCATTCTGGTGGTTTTATTACTTTCTTTATGTTCTTCATGCTTGGTTGACAATTAAAGGAAGAAACTATGTATGCTTATGAGTCAATTTTTACAAATGTAGGTTTGTTTCAGTTAATGCATTAAATACTTTGTATACCAGGTCAATCGATTGTAAGCACTTCAATTTCGGAGATGGGAATTGTCCGTTCGGGACAAGTTGCTTCTACAAGGTATTTTTCCTCTTTTTTCCTTTTTACATGTATCCAGGGTTAAAACTCTACTAAATCATGCACGCTCAAGATGACTTCAAATATCATGCCTTCCCATTTTTGACGGATAGGCAATCCTTTTTTAGCCAGCGGTGTATTTGAAGTCAGGGATTAGTGTTGGCTCGTGGTAGTTTTTGCAGAGCCTTTGATTGAAGTGAATTAGGAGATGTGTTGTTTGTGTTGATATGTAGCAGTTCTTTTTTAATTGTTTGAAAACGGCTGCCAAAGTTAAAAGGAAATCAGGTTTCATTGTTTGTATTTGCTGCTTTGATATCATTCGTGAACATTTTCTGTTATCTGTTTGAAGCCATCTTGGAAGGATACATCATTGCTGTTATTCATTTCCTTTGTACTGTCTATCTCTGAGCTTCAACTTATCTATACTACCTATTGCCAGACTAAATCTGGTAGATTTAAAACGCTTGTTGGTAACCTTGGTGATGAAGGTTTATAATAAATAATCCAAGAGTGAGATAGAAATTTCAGTTTCTTTTCATTTTCATGTTTTTATGGAAGAAACTGTAAGAAATTGATTAATATATGGTTAGTGAAGAATCGTAGTGTCGAAAGAAAATATTGTGATTAGTTTTCTGCATTGAGGAAGGGTGGGCTTGCAGAATTTTCTTCCAAGTCCTTAGGAAACTTGATTAGTCCTTATTGGATGTTGTTGTGTTCCAGCACACTGTGCAGCCAGGGTCATATGCATGGAAATACAACAGGCCACCTCCAAGGCATCCACGCCCCTCTGGATCTAACTTCTCAGACGTGGATGCACTTGTTAACATGATTGGGAACATAATTTCTGAAGGCGAGTTTGATCCTATGGGATTTGAAGATGACGATGACGAAATGACTACAACAGATATGATGATGTTACTGATGCACATGGATATCGAATCTGAGGACTCGTCCAATGAGGACTACCCATATTAAAGTTATTAAAGTGAGAGTCTTAGGTCATATGTAGCTATAATTATGGTATTTGGAGGTCGTAGTAGTCTTTGTTTTTTGTGTGGAATCGGTGGACTTGGAATATATATTTGATGGTGTTGATTTGTGGTCGTATAGATGCACCTCTAAAACTTAAAAGGGTGGGTGTGTGATTGCAGCATGCGTATCATGATGGTCGTTTGGAGGAAGTGGTTTTGCGGCATCTGGATGCAGAAGATGGCCAGTCTGTGATAGCAAAAGAGATAAGGTATTGCCACCAGTCCCTTCTTTTTATCATAACTTTCAACTATCTCTGGAGGGTTATAATACATCTTTATAGGTTGTCTGACTTCCTCGAGGGCATCCACATATGAGAAGGGACTTTCTTGGCACAATAAAGGAGTAGGCAAAGATGTTTTGATGATAAACATTTCTTCTTCTTGTTACTGGGTGTTCCTCATTCATTGTAATGATTGATGTGGGTTGAAGAGTACTATGACTTGTGAAAAGAGTGAATCATTTATATCCATTTTGTATTTCTAACAAATATTACAACTTTCTCCAAATCAGGGCATATGAGCAGTATTACTCTAAATTGTAATGGACAATATATACTATACCAAAGTCCTGAGATTGCCTTGGAACTGTTGTCTTACTTGAAGGCTGGTGAATGCTTCTTAGTTGCTTCTCACAAATCTGAAAATCCTAATAGTTTGGTTCACATAGCCTATTAGCCTGTATGCACTTTGTGTTGGCTATTTATTTATTTATAGGCCAGTAAATTGGCTGGTAACGTGATCTGATTGCATCTCTCGTCTCAGCACTGTAATGTCTATAATGGTTTGATAGCATCCATGAAGCTAATAACAGAATTTATCGAAGTTCAAACTCAAACTCGAGGTTGAAACTTCGTCATCCCCCACATTTGGGATTTGGTCAATAACAGAATTACAAGTGTAGTCTTTTCTTTAAATGATGTTTTACATTGGTGTGAGGTTGTTGCCTGCATATCAATGCGTATCAACCACCTATGGCTATGCCTCTGCATCTCCATTCTACATTTTTGAAACCATCCAACAAATCACGCAAAGATATCCTCTGCAAATAATGGTTCTTCTCTGTTCACAGAGCCTTCAGCTGCATACTCACACTCAATTTGCTCATAGTTAAGTTGTCTGGACGCTTCATACAAAGCAATCCCTACACTCACCGACAAATTCAGACACCTTACATAAGTTTCCACCATCGGAATACGTATGGTCCCCCCTCCATATGGTTCAGTTTTGCAGTCTGACAGCGCTTCAGGAGGTAGACCGCTTGTCTCCGACCCAAACAGGAGGTAATCACCTCTTCGGTAAGAGAATTCCTGCATCAAGTTGTGACAGTTGAAGACAAAGCATTATCTTGATGCTGTTCGGACATGCTTTGGACTCGTTTTAGGAAAAAATATCATTTCCATTTTGTAAGCATTCTTTTCAGGCTTCAGCTACCCAATTGCTAGTGGTGTTGCTTTTTCTGGTTGGTAAACAAACGAAGATGAACAAAAAAGATGGGTCAAAGGACAGACAACTTACTGAATGAATCTTTGTTCCTCTTTTTGTGAAAGCTATCAACCGTTTTTCTCCCTCCTAAACCAAACATAAAAGTATATGTCAAGTCAGACATCATATGCAGGGAACTGAGCTACATGAAATAATATCGGAGACGTGGTCAACCTGTTGCCTGAAATATTCTTGAAACTCAGCCCATGAGCTATGCGCTCTGACAACCACATAGCTATGTTTTAAGTTAAGTAGAAGAACAGCTAAAGAAAGGTCATGAATCTCACACCATCTAACCTTACATAATAGATGAGATGCTCAAGCAAAGGACTGTTGAAAAAGGAACCAACAACACAGAAAACAGTCCAGATGTACA
>OVAU01001531.1:0-14593 GCA_900406315.1 Biscutella laevigata subsp. laevigata
ATTCCCGAAAAATCATGCATAATCTAAATAATTTTAACAAAATTAATCATTAATAAAAATATTACGTTTAAAAAGGATATAAGATTTTTGAACGGAATAACGGGTTTGCCGAGATCGTCGAGATCGGAAATATCGAATCGGGAATAGCAGGTCGGGAAACTCCGGGATCGGAAACGTCGGGTCGGGAAACGTTGAGTCGGAAAACGTCGGGAGTCGCTCGTGCTGATAACGTGTTATAAACTAATTACAATATAATATAATATAATATTGTTTATGTATATATATATATATAATTATTTGGTGGAAGAATCTTTTGTAGAAAAGATGCTTTGGTATTTAGAAGTGATTTGAAAACTTGATTGTGTATTGATGATGTTTACAAAAGATACAACTACTCTTTATTTATAGGAGAGCAAAACAAATTGTAAAATGACACCTCATAAGTTACATGTTCAATCTTAAAGAAAGATTAATGTCATAAACCAATAACACATCATAGTTTTCTTCATGCATCAAGACACATCAAATACCACATCAAAGATTATGTGTCACACTTTAATTTCAACAAGAACAAACAATGTATAGTTTTTTTTTCTTTTCAAAACAGCAAATAGGCTTTGGAATATTAAGATGTTGGATTAAATCGATTTAATAACCGTTGGAATAATTTTGATTGATTTGGACCGATAGAATTTTAAAATTTGTAAATAGAATTCTGAATTTAAAAATTTGTTTTGTTTTTTTGTTTTTTTTTTGTCACCCATGTTTTTTTGTTTATTATTGCGAGACCTTATATACTTTTGGTTTTGTAAATGCGCATATTGATGATACGTATACGACTTTGAGATGGGCTTTTTTTAGGAACAAAATGTCTTGTGCTATGATTAATATCAAGAAAACAACTTAAACTTTTTTCCATTTTCAACTGCATAATAATTCGGTTGATCAAAGTTGATTTTTCTTTTCTTATTGCATAATAAACAAATGTGCATGCGCGAATATATAAATATTTATATTTATAATGACCAACGTGGAGTTACCTCAGGTGGTAAAAAAGTTGTGGCTACAACTTCTGTTATCCGGGTTCGATTCCCATTGGGAGTAGAATTTCATATGCTGTCTACGGCCTTAGGATTAAACCTAGGTTATTAAATATATATATATATATATATATATATATATATATATAATGAATATAAATTGGATCAAATTAGTGTGGTGTCATGATGTTTAAAAAGATTTTTTTTTTCTGAATAAATGAAGTTTTTAATTTTCGATAGTAACAAAAGATTCCTTTTCATGTGAAAAATGCATGTTTCAATAATTCTGATTTTACGTAAATATGTACATTGAGATAATATAGCTTCTTACTACAGTGGAACATCTATAAATTAATATTCGATAAATTAATAATCACTATAATATAATAAATTATCTTGATTCCGACTTGGGCCAATGTAAAAATTATCGAAATTCGATAATATAATAAAATAACAAATTTTTAGTAATGCCTATGTAAAAATATGGTATTAATAATAATAAAAATTAATAAATATATAAATTTTCACATAAATATATATCTGGTTAATAAGTTTTATTAATATTTTCAAATCTTTTTAGAACTCCTCTATAATTCTTTAAAGTGTGTATAATTACTTATTTGTGTATTGTCTCTTTGCTGTACTAACATATTTTTTGCATATTTGTTTTTGGTGATATATTTTTATTACATTTTAGATGAAATGTCATTATTATAAATTATATAATAAATTATGATTGATGTAGAGTTTATAAAAATTATTCAGGTTTATCAATTTCAATAAATAAATATGAAATAGAGTCTCATAATCTTTTATATACTCAATAAAAACAAATAAAAATCGAAATAATTTTGAAAATAATATGTAACTAAGGAAGTATAATAAATTACAAAAAGAGAAAACAATAGAAAATATTAAAAATCCTAAAACGAAATGGAATAATATAAAAATTTATTATTTTGGTACAAAATAAAGTTTTAAGAAATTATGAATGAAATAAATTCTATAAATCAATATCTATTAATTTATACTTCGAATTAATAAATATTAATTTATTGACTAATTAATACTTTTCTAAAGTAATTATTTTTAGCAATCCCACCATTATTAATTTATAGAGGTTTTACTGTATTTGTATTCCAATAGTGTATTGGAGTAGATTTCAAATTTGGTCACTAATTCTCTCTTTTACCCTTTAATTATCTATTGATCGTTTACCCAAAATTTCAAAGGATTAAACTATGTAAACTATTAATTAGAGTTATTATTGTTATTTTATTAATTTTATTAATATATGCAAAACCTTAAACATCGATAAAAATGAAACAAAAGTAGTATGAATTAACCAATTCTCTAGGTTAAAACTTAAAGACACAAGCTTCAGTTATATATATATACTCCCTCCGTTTCAAAATAAAAGATGTTTAAGGTTTTGACACATAGATTAATAAATCATTAATTTTATCATGTTTTCAAAAATAAAACATCATTAATAGCTTACCTAACCACAATTCAACCAATAAAAAATCAATCTGCATAATATAAATAATTAAAATATTCAAAAACACATTTAATTTTGTATTGGAAACTCAAAACATCTTTTAAATTGAAACAAAATTTTTTGGCTTAAACATCTTTTAATTTGAAACGGAGGGAGTAATATATAGCCAAATTTTCATAGAAAATACTCAAACTTTCAACATTTGGATTAGAATAGTAATCTTATTATGGAATCATTGTTAAGCGTCAACCATAAACCAAATCATCAAACTATACACAATTTTTAACATTAACCAAATAAAATGATTATCTTCTTTTCTCCATAATAATTAAGCTTGTTTTAATAAATACAACAATATTTCTTACCCTTTTATATATTTATTTCTTACCCTTTTATATATTTACTAATGATCGGCTAATTATTGAGAAAATATTTTCATCGACTTTCTAGTAGACAATTTAACTCTTAGCTTATATATTTCTAATCAGTTTTAACCATGCATGATATATTATTTACCATATACATGCAAAGATCATGGATATAAGTAAATATCATAATTTGATATGTAGTTTAGTGATGATTATCTATATCAGTTGGTTCAACCAGTAGACATCTTTACAATAAAAAAAAAAGTCTCGAATTCGAATTTTCTTGGAAGGGAATGTTCGGTAAAAACTGTTCAATTTATAACATGTTTTAGTCCATAATTCGAGGAAATTACGATCCGACTTCGATCCAAATGTTCTGAAACTTATAAAATAGTGATAATTAGTGATTTGTTGGTTGTGGTTAATGTGTTATTAGAATTAATAGAAAAAAAATGTCATATTTTCGACATACATATTGAACACACTTACATTAAAATCATATGAACTTATGCTCTGAATTGTCAAAATTCTGTATAGCTCAAACTTATTATATATTTTAATATATACATCAACTCAACGTGAGTGTAGTGAATACTGAATAAACATGTGTACTATATATATCCGTTTCACATATATTTTTTCGTTTAAATACAAGCAAAGAAGAGAAAAAATACAAGTAATTAATTATCTATTGCCTTTGAAAAAATAAACCAACATCTTCATCGCTTGTTATGTAAAGGGTTTGAACCGGTCGGAATCTTTCTCTTTTCCGGTTTGATTTCATCGGCGCCGAAGACACGTGTAGCATGAGAAGGGAGAAACCCTCTGTCTCTTCTCGAAGGTCCGGAGGAAAAGCTTCGTCCTCTGTGAGCATGAATTCTTGGAGGTTTATAAGAGAAAACAAAATGAACACTAAAAAGAAGAACAAAGAGGCAAAGAAGTCGAATCCTGATCATTTTTTGTTGTTCTTGTTTCTCTTAAGGAAGATGAAAGAAACCTTTTGGGAGAGAGATAGTTGCGAGTATGAGAATTGAATTGATGCACAAACTTCCATTTTGTGTTCCATTATTTATTCATGTGCAGACATTGATGGTCCACTTCATTAAAGCTCTTCAATTTTTTGTTCTTTTTCTTTTTTTCATACTAAAACAAAAAATTCATGTTTTCATGATCCTAAAATGAAGAGGAAAATAATGTCATATTTTGTTCAACACAATTTCTTTGGCCCTAAGTATAGTTGAATCATAAATTTAAATTGTTTTGCATATGAATTGGTGAGAATGTTTTGCATTTAAAATAGTTGCATTTTTATTAGTGTTTGGTTCAGCTGGTTATCTATCTCAATTACCAGTTCTCTTCATCAATTGATTTCATTGGTTTAAAGTATGGATTGTTTTGGTTTAATGTTAATGTTTGTATATAAACGATTGTAACAGATTTTTGTTAGTTTCTTGAATTGAATAAAACAGTCTATTCTCTTGAATCATCTTCTTTATCTTTGAGCTCAAGATCATCAGACTGAGATTCTTAATATGATATCAGAACTTCTCTAAAGCTGTCTTCCGCTTCCCTTCTATTTCTGATCTGATGCGATGATGAACTATCCTCTGTTTCATCTCCAGTTCTTTTTTATTTTTCCTCTGGCGATTCAGGAGATTTAACGAGTTCCTTCTTCGGTTCCCCGTCTCTGTTTCCATTTCTTTCTTTCGTTTGACCTTTGTGTTTGCAATTTTGATCTATTGCAGCACTTTTTATGTGGATTCTTGCCATTTTCTTGACGAATGGCGAATCAAGTTGCTCCTCCTCCACCTGTGACGGATACAGTAAATCCTATTCCTCTGAATCCTACGAACTTATATGATAATCCTTACTATCTTCACAATGGTGATCATGCTGGTTTGATCCTTGTCTCAGATCGATTGAATACTGCTTCGGATTTTCATTCTTGGCGACGCTCAGTTCGCATGGCTCTAAATGTGCGTAATAAACTAGGATTTGTTGATGGAGCGATTATTAAGCCGAATCAAGGTCATCAGGACTTAGGGGCTTGGTCTAGGTGCAATGATATTGTGGCGACATGGGTGATGAATTTCGTGTCAAAGAAGATTGGCCAAAGCCTTCTCTTTATCTCCACATTAGAAGGTATTTGGAACAATCTTCTGGCTCGATTCAAACAGGATGATGCTCCTAGGATTTATGATATATAACAAATACTGAGTAAGATTGAACAAGGATCTACATGTGTTTCGACTTACTATACAAATCTTGTTACTCTGTGGGAAAAACACAAAACTATGTAGAACTTCATGTGTGTACTTGTGGCCATTGTGAGTGTGATGCAGCTGCAAAGTGGGAGATCTTGCAGCAGAGGAGTCGTGTTACAAAGTTCCTTATGGGGCTCAATGAGTCCTTTGAAAACACAAGACGTCACATACTCATGCTCAAGCTAATCCCTTCTATTGAGGAATCTTTCAATATAGTCACACAAGATGAGAGGCAAAAGCTTATCAAACCACTGGCTAGCAATGTTGCTTTTCAAGTTTCTCCGTCGGTTGAGAATGTAGTTGACAGTTCTGCTCTTGTTGCGTATCATAACAATGCAAAGATCTTGCCAAAACCAATATGTACACAATGTGGGAAGCTAGGGCACACTATACAAAAATGCTTCAAGGTGCATGGCTACCCACCTGGTTACAAATTTAACAAGAATTTACCAAGATCTCAGGGATAACAGATGCAGAACAACTCTCTTCAAAGCACGAATGCTAAAGCTAATGTCTATGCTAGCCAGAATGGTTCTTTTTATCAGTCTATACCTGTTCAAAATGGAGGCAGCATGATGAACATTCCCAACTTCACTTCAGAACAGGTTCAACAACTTCTATCTCACCTTGGAAGGAATTCTCATATTGCACATGTGTCGTCTACTCTATTGCTTGCTAATTCTTCTCATGGTCCTTCAACTATCTCTGAGAAAGGTGTCATGGCCCCTTTATCTTCTTCTGGTAACATTCCCCTTCTCTCTACCAGCATTAGCTATCACAATGATTAACTTCAATTTCAAGATCATTGTTTCACATCTTTACAACATATTATATCTTTTAATGCTTGGATAATTGATAGTGGGGCTTCTAGTCATGTTTGCTCTGACTTGTCCATGTTTAGGGATATTAAACCAGTATCTAACATCATTGTCTCACTTTCAAATGGTACTAGGATCCCCATCACAAACACTTGCACAATTCATAATGAGCCTTTTGACGTTATACAATGTTCTTCATGTGCCTGATTTTGGTTTTATTCTCATTAGCATCAGTGATTTGACTAGAACCTTAAATTGTGGAGCTTATTTCTATTCATTTGGTTGTTATATACAAGACTTTTCTCAGGGTTTGATGATTGGGAGGGGTAAACTGCTTCAAAATCTTTACATTCTTGAGAATGAGTCCCCTTCTGCATCGCTTCCTGCAGAGAAGTTATGTGGTTTGTGGCTATTAGTAATCATCTATGGCACCAACGTTTGAGTCATCCTTCTTCAACTAAGCTTCAGTCAATGTCTCATTTGATTTCTTTAGATAGTTCTTGCATGGATCACTCTCCTTGCTATGTATGTCCCTTAGCCAAGCAAAAACGACTTCCTTTTGATTCTCATAATAACATGGCTTCTAATGCTTTTGATCTGGTTCATATGGATGTTTGGGGTCCGTTTCATATTGAGTCTGTTGAAGGGTTTAAATACTTTTTTACTCTTGTTGACGATTGTACTCAAGTTACTTGGGTGTATATGCTTAAGAACAAGAGTGAAGTTACTCAGATTTTTCCCACTTTCATTCAGTTTGTTAAGACTCAATATAATATGACAATCAAAGCTATTAGATCTGATAAGGCTCCTGAATTGGCTTTTACAAATTTGTTGAAAGAGCATAGGATAATTCATTATTTTTCTTGTGTTTACACTCCGCAACAAAACTCCGTTGTTGAGCGTAAGCACCAACATCTTTTAAATGTAGCTCGTTCTCTTATGTTTCAATCTCATGTTCATTGCCCTATTGGAGTGACTCTATTATAAATCTGTCTTTTTGTTAAACAGATTACCCTCACCTCTACTAGATAATAAAAGGTAGATTGGGAAGACTTTTAACGAGCTGTTGCGTTACTCAACGCTTTTATAGAGCCAATTACATTTATTTTTCTAATGTTTCACACGTACCAAATAATGGATAACTACTCCACGTTATAACGCTCCAAAATGGAGAGTTTGAGGGGTTGTGAGATAATTTTTACTTTTAATTAATAAATTTTGAAAAATTGTTGAGAAAAACCACAGTAACTATTTTAAAAACGTGATTCATATTCCAATTGGTAATAAAAAGTAAAAATTAAAAATTAAAAATTATTTTCTTAAAAGTTCTATAAAGTCGATATAAACACAATAACTATTTTAAAACTTTTAATTAATATCTAAAATCCTACTGGAGAAAAATACAAAATTAGTTTAGATCTTGTTACATATCTTAACTGATATTAATGAAACTTGATGATCAATTTCTTGAAAAACACTTATAAAAACATGAGTTTAATAATGTAATTTAAGTGAATATTTCAGTTTTTAGTTAATAACATCTATTTATTATTGAACGAGATAAAATATTATCTTAATTTTTTAATTATTTATGATTCTTATTTTAGCTAATAATTTAAAATGAAAATTTAATATTATTTTAAAAATTATTTTTTAAAAAATCTAAAACTGTTTTTTCTCTAACAAAATTTCATTAACTTTTATCAACTAATAGTTTTTTAGTAAAAAATATGAGGCACCGTAAATAATATTATTTTTAACTAAATAATTATAAATTTCGTTTTTAAAAGTTATTAAAAAAATCAATTGATCCTAGATAATTATTAGATTTTTTAAATTCAATTTAATTTTTAGATCTTAACAAAATACTAGTATCAATTCCAATTATGAGATATCAATTTAAAATTTTCAATTAAAAATATCACATATCACTCTCATTTCTTAAATACTTATAGTGTTTGATCTCATTTCTGTATTTTAATAGTTAATAAAAATTAAACTGAAATTGGATGAAATTTTTCGAAAGTTTAATAAGTTAATTTTTAAAAAATCTCGTAACAAATCTTTATAAATTATTAGTTTTATTTTTATCTTTTAGTCATTGTATAATTTTTTAAATTTTTTTAGTTTCTAACAAATTAAATAATTTTATTTTAAAAATATAATTGTATATTTCTAATTTTGACTCAAAACTCTCGTTCACAGCTCACAGCTTACCGCTCACAACTTACAGCCTACAGCTCCCGCTCCCAGCTGCTTACAGCAATACTTTGTTCTTCACTTTGCCAATCACCCCTTAAGTCTCCATATGAGAAATTAACAGGCCAAGTTCCAAACTATGATTTCTTGCGAACATTTGGTTCTTTGTGCTATGTCTCTACTCACCTAAAAGATAGAGATAAGTTCTCTCCTAAAGCTAAATCTTGTGTTTTCCTTGGCTATCCTAATGGCTTCAAAGTTTATAAAGTCTTGGACCTTGATCTTGTTCTGTCTCTGTAACTAGAAACATTGTTTTTCATGAAAGTGAATTTCCATTCAAGACTGTTGTGATTTCTTCTGATTCAGAACATCTTTTCTCTGATAGCATTTTGCCTTTGCTTGCTCCTTTCCATGTATTACATGTTGATAATCTAGGAACAAGTCTTGCTTCTTATAGGTTTCCTTCTGATTATTCTATTTCTTTACATGGTAATAATGATACTGTAGTTCCACCTTTGCAATTGATAACTGATAGAGCTTCACCTGAAATTGTGCCTAGTGAAATTCATACTGACCCTAGTACCATTGATATTGTTGTTAAGAGAAATATCTCTTTGGATACTGGTTCTATGTCTCTTCACGTTGGCAGGCCTAGATGTCAGACGAAAGCCCCTAGTTACTTATCTCAGTATCATTGTTCTTTGTTGACTAATGTTGGTACACCACCATTTCCTTTAAATCCCAAACACACCACTTCTTATCCATTTCAGTTGTCCTCTCTGATGATCGTTTAACCTCTCTTTACCATGCTCATGTCCTTTCTTATTCCATCGAAATAGAACCATCTTCTTTTAAAAATGCCATGTTATCTGATCAGTGGAAAGGGGGCTTGTGAAGCAGCGTTACAGGCTTTGGAAGACAATGTCACTTGGACTATCGAGTCTTTACCTCCTGATAAGAATGTAATTGGTTGTAAGGGGGTGTTTACGATCAAAAATAAAGCGGATGGCACAATTGAGCGTTATAAAGCACAGTTGGTAGCAAAGGGTTACACACAACATGAAGGTGACTATATCGATACTTTCTCCCCAGTTGCAAAGCTCATAAGCGTCAAACTTCTCCTTGCTTTAGCTACTATTAATGGATGGAGCTTGACTCAGCTTGATGTTGCTAACGCTTTTCTGCATGGAGAACTTGATGAAGAAATATACATGCATCTTCCTCAAGGTTATACTCTAGCAGATTCCATTACTCTTCCTCCTAACCCGGTATGTAGGTTACAAAAATCTCTTTATGGCCTGAAGCAGGCCTCAAGACAATGGTATCACACTCTGTCTGTTGTTCTGTTAACGGCTGGATACACTCAATCTCCTGTTGACAATACCTTGTTTGTAAAAGTCAAGGGTGCATCTCAGGTTGTTGCATTGCTCTATGTGGATGATATCTTAATCGCAGGCAATGATGATACAACAATTCAACAGTTGAAAGATACTCTTGCTGCTGCTCTTAAGATCAAGGACCTTGGACCAACTACATTCTTCTTAGGCTTGGAGATAACAAGATCTTCTAAAGGTATTTCTGTTCGTCAACGAAAATACGCTCTCTCTTTACTTGAAGATACATGTCTCCTTGGATGTAAACCATCTTTTGTTACGATGGATCCAACTCTGCATCTTACCACTTCTCTTGGAACACCTCTTCCAAGTCCAACGCCATTCGGGAATTGATTGGCAGAATGCAGTATCTGACAATCACTCGACCTGACATCACTTATGTAGTCAATTATCAGAGCCAATTTTTCTCTGCTCCAACAGATATTCATCTTCAAGCAGCTCATAAAGTGATACGGTACATCAAAGCAAATCCAGGTCAAGGTCTTATGTTCTATACTGATTCCGATCTTTGCTTGAATGGCTTCGCTGATTCTGATTGGGCAGCTTGTAAGGAAACTAGAAGATCAGTCTCAGGCCATTGTATGTTTCTTGGTAAATCTCTGATCTCTTGGAAATCCAAGAAGCAACAGGTCATCAACAGGAGTAGTGCAGATGTAGAGTATCGTAGTCTTGCTCTGGCTTCTTGCGAGCTTGTTTGGTGAATCAATTGCTTAAGGATCTTCATGTTACTACTACTGGTCTGACAAAGCTCTTTTGTGACAGTAAATCAGCAATACACTTGGCAACGAACCCTGTCTTTCATGAAAGAACGAAACACGTATAAATCGACTGTCACACTGTGCGTGATCATGTGAAGACAGACTTTCTGAAAACGATTCATGTCTCTAGTGGTAATCAACTTGCTAATACACTAACCAAACCACTGCAACCGGGACCATTTCACTCTCTTCTTGATCGTATGTCCTTGCCAAGTCTTTATCATGCTTCTCAGTCGATTCAGACTTGAGGAGGGAGTATTAAAGTGTTGGGTTCAACTGGTCATCTTTCTCAATTACCGGTTATCTTCATCAATTGATTTCATTGGTTTAAAGTATGGATTGTTTTGGTTTAATGTTAACGTCTGTATATAAACGATTGTAACAGACTTTGTTAGTTTTTTGAGTTTTTGAATCATCTTTTTCATCTTTGAGCTCAAGATCATCAGATTGAGATTCTTAATAATTTTCAATTTGAGCTAATCATATTTGAATCATAAAATTAAATTTATAAATCTTATGTATCGAAACGTTTTTGCTTTAAAATTTGAACATGATACGAAGTACGAACATTAGATTAATTGTCTATTCACTGGCTTACTATTTTAAGCCTATTTTATAATTTGGTTCGCTATAGTTACCATATATTTAAGGCTAATGGATGGCTAATGGCTGCTTAAAGGACCACACTACCGACCACACTGAATGTTATGATTACGAACAAAACGATCTTCGAACATTTCATGTCTAACATCAGATTATGTAGATATTTGTGAATTGTGATATCTCTTTTAAGCGTTGAACTTCTTCTTAATTTGTGCGTTTGTCCAAACCAGTGGATTTTTTTGTTTAAATATAATCGATGATCAAACTGCATTAGTTATTCTTTTTCCAGATAAAGAACAATATGTAGAATCCTTTTTGCTTAAGCATTAAGGGTTTTGAACTTTTGATGACTAAGAACTTTGTATGAAGATGAGTGTATTTTTGGAAAAAAAATGTACTCTAGAGCACTTTTCATACTCATATTTTCTTTCATCTCAACACATTTATTTTTGTGATATTACACTTTTGACCCTTATCTTTTTTTTACTAAGAAATATTTTGTTTCTTAACATGATATCGACAACTTCTCAAAAATTGAATCATAAGCATTATCTATAACATATCTATAATATAGTGTTCCAAAATCCAACTTATTACTGAATTATGGTTAGTAGCATATGATTAACCAACTCATTAATATGGTTAGTAGCGTATTAGAAAACAAAATAAGATATCACTAACCACAAGTTCATTATTGTGAGATATCACTAACCACGAGTTCATTATTATAAGCTATCACTAACCAATAAGATATATTGACCACGAGTCAGTGCGGTTGTATTGTCTCTTAAGAAAATATGCCACCAAATGACTGAACACAATTAAAGCACGAGTTACTGACCACAAGTTAGATCACCAGAACTGATCACAAGTTAGATCACCAGAACTGACCACGAGTTAGATCACCAATTGACTGACTATGAACTCAGGAGTATAATAGTCATATTTTCATCTCGATTCCAACGAATATGTCATAGAATACAAACTATCTTCAAAGTACTTTACTGTGTGATTTAAATATCAAAAGTGCTCTAGAATGAAAATAACTTTTTAGTTTATCGTAGTAGTACAATATAAAAGTGAATTTTTTTAGTTTTTCAATTTTGGAGAATATAACAAATATAGTGTGGTGACCACCACGCCTAAAACCTGAGCCAGTACTGATTTTGTCATTTTAGATGTAACAGTTTCATTTTAAAAATCCAGAAATATATTACAATCATAAAATATGGAAGTTTTTAATTATGTAACTGTATCAAAGACAGATAAATTATGGAAAGAAGAAAGTGAACAAACCATTACTACACTTTTGTATTTTCCCAAATTTCCAAAAAGGATTTCACTCTTTTTGAAAGTTTTGTTTTTTTTCTCTCTAAAAAAATAAGAAATTTAACCCAAAATCATTGACTCATATTTGCTTTTGAAAAATAAAGATTTTCGATAGTGGCGAAATAAAAACTGTTGGATAATTGATTGATTTCGTATGAAATTATGAATTTGCAAAATGATGAAACAATTTGAATAGCTGCATTATTCTGCAACATTCCATTAAGAAAATCTAAAAGTCAAACTAGTGAATGTTAATACAAACAAAATTTTGCTTCTAGTATATATTAATTATCCCTACTTTTTATAATCAAAATTGAAAATTTAGATCCTACCAATGATAATTTTCAACTAGACTAATTTTGTTCTTTTTTTTGGGTCAAAGTTCTTAAAAGTTTTATACAATACAATTTTGTTTTTTTTTTTATTAAAAGTTTTTCATTAATAAAGAAAGGAAAGCTCAAACCGGACCCAATTTTATAAAGCCCAACTTCGACCCAGGAATTGAAACAGAAACAGAGGAGAAGACCCAACACAAAAAACCTAAACCTAGTTTCAAGAACAACTTAGATCGCCGCCGCCGTCGGGAAGAGAAACTGAGACCGCCGCTTCAAGCACAACCTTAACCGCCAAGACCTCGGATCCGGAGAACGGCGGTTACTAGAGGCAAAAGCCGCCGCCTCCAAAACCTAGAGTCGAAGACAACCAAAGCAAAACCAGGACCGCCAAGGCCTCGGATTCGGAGAACGGCGGTGACTAGAGGCAAAAGCCGCCGCCGCCTTCGCCTAGTGCCGAAGACAGTCGAAGCAAACCAGGGAAGCGCCGCCGAGAGAGAGATGACTCTCGCCTCAGCCCCGCGAAACCGGACCCAACCGGGCGGGACCGAGGGGAGGCTACCACTTACCCGAAAAACGCAGAGAACCTGATGCCGGAGAACACCACCTACGGGAACCACACTGGCCACCGACCACCGCCGTCGCGCCTAGCGCATGGACCGGCAAAGAAGCTTCTCCAAGAAGGTGAGGGAACGAGGGCGACGGTCCCACCATGAATAGAAACCCTAACAGAGGAGCAACGGACGACCCACCAGCTCGCTACGCGGGGACCTCGAGAGTCGAGATCGGAGAGCAGACCGGCCAACCGAGAAGAAGAATGGATCAGCGCGCCTCGCCGCCGTCGGAAAGAGCCCTTCTCCACCCAGATCCGGAGAAACTAGGCGCCTTCGCGAGATGAGCACTCCACCGCCGACGAAACCAAAAGGGCACCAGCAAGGGGGAGCAGGTTTCGCGGTGCACGATTAGAGACCAAGCGCCGTCGATTTGGATGCTCCGCCGTTCTCCTCACACCGGAAGAAACCCAGGACGGGAGCTTCTGGAGAGAGAGAACTTGAGAGCTAATTTCTCTTTTTTTAATGCAATTTTGTTAAAGTCAAATACACATCATTTTTATTTATTAAAAGAGAAATGATTCAAGGATACATATCAAATCTATAATATTTTGAATTATTTATATTTTGTATTAAAAAATTAACATCTTAAAGTTTTGTCAAATATTTTTATATTTAATTCTTTTTATTTGATTATTATTTATTCTATTGCCAAACATATTCTTAGTAAAATTTTCTTAATTTTTTATTCATTATTTTTAAATAAGTTTTTAACAAGATTCAATAAAAAGTATATCTAAAATTTAAAATTTTATTTATCTATCTTTTATTTTTTAAAAATAACATCTTAAATCTATCACCAAATACATTTATATTTAATTGTTTTTAATTGATTATTATTATCCTCTCATATATTCGAAAAAGAAGTTATTGAAGATCACATATTAAACCCACAAATTTTTTGAAGTTATTTTTTTATTTTAAAGTTCAATGTCTTAAAGCTATTGTCAAACAAAATTATATATTTTTAATTGATTATTAATATTTGTGTTGCGAAACAATGTATTTCTAATAAAAAAATATTTATTTATATTTTAAATAAATATTTAACTAATTCAAAATCATAAAAATATTTTGTAGTTTTTAATAAAATAAATAAATTATTCAAATAAAGAATATATTTTGTCTAATCCTTTCCATAAAAAATATTTACTTAAAATGTATTGGAATTATTGTATAAAAGATAAATATTTAAATAATAATTCATGAAATGCAATTAATAAATTTAAAGTTTTAATAAAATATGTGATGATAACAATAAAATTCCGGTCTAGTTTGGATCCTAAATTATAAATGATTTATTGAAAAGGAAAAGAATTAGATTTTTATTATAACTGTTACTAGAATTGTACCCGCATTATATGCGGGGTGATTTT
>OVAU01001532.1:0-14584 GCA_900406315.1 Biscutella laevigata subsp. laevigata
TTAGTGACAAACAATTTCCTATCTTATACCTCACTGATTCTATAGAGTTCTAGTGCTTTGATTGCTAATCACTCCCGGATTGTTTCGACATTTTAAACCCGTTCTATACTNGCAGGCTAAAACCCTCTTTTCAAAAGGGGAAAAACCTGTTTATTAATCCCCACTGCTCAGTTTCCTCCAGTGGATAAGAGAGATTTTGAGACCAAGACATGTCTCATCAACCTGGTACAACATCATCAGTTCTACGAAATGGTTAGCGATAACCCGATTTCCCATCTCTCTAGGTTTGAATTGATATGCAACACCACCAAGATGAATGAAGTGCCCGAAGACGCTCTGAAGTGCAGACTCTTTGAGTTTTCACTAGCTGACAAAGCACATAAACTAGTACCTCTAGTTGCCTCTTGGTTCTATCGAAAATTAGGAGGAGTACAAGACTGCCTTTTTGGGGGAAGTTCTACACTAAGGCTAGATCTACTTAGCTGAGAAAAAAGATCGCCAGCTTTTAGTAACTCGCAACAAAGACCTTCCATGATGCTCTTGATTGCTTCAAGCAGTACGCTGCAGATTTCCCACACCACATGTTCAATGAGGTAACTATGTTTAACATGTTTTACAATGGTGTTGCAGAGAAATACCAGAGCGCCTTGGATACCGCTAGCAACAAGGACTTCATGACCATTACTGTTGAGGAAGCTCATGAATTGATTGAGATCCTAGTTGCATGCAATGTTAATAGGACGAATGAGTATGATAGAGGAAAAACTTGTTCCAAGCCTCATTCTAGAAATAAAAGACCTTAAAGCCTAAATGGCTCAGCTAATGAAGAGGGATCAACATGTAGTCAACTTTTTTGGTGACCAAACCGACATGCAACAATCGAATGGTGATGACGATTTCGATGTCGAGGTAGATTACATCGGGAATCCAGGGAACTACCAAAATAGGGGGTACAACTACAACTACATGAACCACCAAACCTCTCCTACATAAGCACCTATATCAAGAACCCTCAGGATCAATACTATCCACCTCAAAACAACTAAAAAGGTAGCAATCTTAATCAATTTAGTGGTAATCATTTGTTGATAATGCACAAAACTTCGGGCAAACCCCTCATCAATAGTACCAAGGGCAACAACATAAGAGTGGGAATTTTCAACCCAAACAAGTCCCCAACTTTAGTAGAGCATACCAACAAAATGGACTTGTCAATAATTATGGAGGTAACCAACATGTTTTTCATCAACAAGCACATGCTCCTCCTGTAACCTCTGGAAAATTCAAGGAGCTCAAGCAGATGATGCAACAAATGGCTGATTCTCGAGTTCAGACCACCAGAACGGTCACTGCACTGGCAAACCATGTGATTTCTACCAAGAAAAAGCTCAAGACTCACATGAAGGCCTTGAATACCCAAGTTGCCCAACTCACCTCGTCGATTAAGTCACCACCTGGAGTACTTCCTGGTAAATCTGAGACTTTTAGAGGAATTAACGCAATCATTGAGGATTTGACAGGTGAAGAGGTTGACTCGCTCCCCCCGAATTGGAGAAAACCAAGGATTCATGTACTTAAGAGCTGCTGCATTTGCTAGGAAAGGAAGAGAAGCAACTGAATGAGCTCGCCAGGTTGAGTTCGATCGAACCATCACTGAGCGAATTGCTGAATCAGATCTCCTAGTTCCATCAGACCAAGATCAGTTCGATCTAACCCCATAGCCTGTAGCCAGACAACTCAATTTTGTGGAAAATCCAACAACGATGTTTGATCTAACCACCCACAAAATCGATCGAACTTCTGAAACGAGTCTCCCAGTTCAATTGATCCAGCCTGAGATCGATCTAACCCTCCACCACACCAACATGATCAGTCATACCAACTAATGATCGACCAAACCGAAGATCCAACATGTCTTCTGGTTTCGCTGTTCGATCGAACCCAGGTTGAGTCCTATCGAACCCGGGTTGAGTCGATCGTACCCATCAATTCGAGTATGATCCATTGATCACTCATCTCTTCCAGGCCAACAAGAACCTACATAAAGCTAAGCAAAGCTCACTCGAGGAGCTCAGATCGACCCTACACAAACTTCTCAGGTCGGTACAACTTTATCTGACAATTCCTCTGTTTTCATTCCAAAACAGGTACCATAGGTCGAGGAGCAGAAGCCAACTAAACATAACAAGAAAGACAAGAGGAAGGAAGCTGGTTTAGGAGAGAGGATCCTCCCTCACGAGATATACTTCAAAGATCTGTTAGTAGGGAAGAAAACCGTTGAGGAAGTAAAGGCCATAATGGTAAAGGATGAGCAAGCCTTGAAACCCATGAAGGAGTTAACCAAGCTGACTGACCCCAACAAGTTCACCATCTCCTCTTTCATTAATGAGTATGTGCTCGACAATTCGTTGTGTGATTTTGGGTCTTGTGCAGATATTATGTCCAGGAAAGTTGCAGAGAAGTTGGGAGTGCGCATGCTTGCACCATGATCAGCTTCCAATTCGACAACTCTGCTACATCCAGACTTGATGGTATCTGGGAAAACACCCATATTGTTTTAGGAGTATGTTTGATCCCCACTGACTTCTATGTCCTGGACATGGAACGCCAACCCAAGAATGAGCTGCTTCTTGGAGAACGCTTCTAAGCAAGCGTTGGAGAAGTTTTTGATATGCCTAGGAATAAGATTGTTTTCTCACACATATCCAATAATTTCTTCTTCGCAACTATGCCCAAAATAGATCACGGTAAAGCTCTATCATCTACAGAGATTGTGCAGATTTCAAGTGAGGAAGTTTCAGATTGTGCACGACCAATCACAAAAAGGAAGGCAATGAGAAGCAAGAATAAGAGGGACAAGAAGAAGAAAGCTGTCTCTGATAAGGTTCAATAAGGTGAGATTAAGGAAGTCCTGGAGACATATACTCAACAAATCATCGCTAGAGACACTGAGGAAGACTCAACCAAGAGCGTATGTGACAATGAGGTCAAATCAGTCTTGGATGGATACACTTACACACCTACTAATGGGATCGTTAGGAAGAAAAGAAGGAGAAAGAGGAGCATGTAGAAGCAATCCACTTTTGTGAAAACTGATGAGGGTGAGATCAATGAAGTCTTGGCTGAAGAAACTCACCCACCAACTCATGATGCTACAAAGAAGAAGTCCAGAACAAAGAGGAGGAATGCAAGGGATCACATCCCCAGGGAAGGCAATGAAGTCATTGCTAGAGGTCCAATTGTGAAGCAGGCCCTTTTTAGGTGTGATGGAGAAAGCATCGAATATAAGGTCTTGAGCACAAGCAAGACAAAGCCATTCCAAAACGTTCTGGGTTTGCTCACACCATAATGGAAGGAAAAAGACAACGAAGGTCTATTCACCCTGATGAATGAGACCATATCATTCAGATTTTCGAATCCTGAACCACATAAGACTTCAAAGACAGCCAAGCAAGACACACCTGCAGAAGAGAAGGCTGAAATCTCTATTCTTGCCCCAACCATCACTTCATTGGAAAATTTTGGTCACGCTCGAGACGTTAAACAAGCGCTTATGGGAGGCAAGCCATCAGTATTTCATTCAAATATGGTTTTATTATTATTTTTTCGTTTGCTTTTCACAAGATTGGTCTTTTTGAAAAGTTTCCGGATAATTTTCGGGAAAAAAATTCCGAAGTGATGAACAGAGCCAGTTCGATCAAACCACCTTGAGTTCGATCGAACTGGAGACTAGCGACTAGGAAGTTTGATCAGACTAATCATGTACGATCAAACCTTCCCCATATTGCCCAGATAAGCAACATCATTCCCAGACAAGTCGGTTCATAGGCGATTTTGAAACCTGCATCAGGGGTCTGACCATTTCTGACCCCAACCATGATCTCCTTGTCCCAGAAGATCTAAGAGCACACACATGAACACTGCCTCGACCAGTCACCCCACAAATCATCACGAAATATGCAATATCCTTTTCGTTTTTTTTTTCAATAAATGCTGATGAATCATCTTTCAGGATTGTTCTCACACTGGGAAAGGGTGAAGTATGTCTGGGGGATTGTGCCATTGGCCACGTCGTGTACATTATGCCTCGAATTTTCACTATTGTTTTTAAATTTCGCAGATATGTTTTGGGATTATGACATTTACCTATGATGACTAACCTTTTATGCAGAGAAACTGGAGATGCACATGACCAAACTCCCTCCATAAAACCAACGCTTGATAGAAATCTGTTTAATTTGAAGTTAACTCAATTAACTTGTAACCTGATTTTTAATATTTCTTGTCAAGGAGTTGGATGTCGGGAAAGAGAAGAAAATCTCATTGAGGGTTTGTTCATCCTTTCACCACTCTTTCTAACCATGAGTGGTCAAACTCACCTTCTGTCTAGTAACATTCCCTATATGCATTCTCCTTTTCAAACTCCAGATGTTTATTCTCTTTCATGTCATTAGGTGTTCATTCATGTGCAAAACCCTTAGAGTGAGTTTGAGTTAACTTGGTTCTGATGTTGTCTAATTAGTGTGGAATCCTAGATGGTTAAAAATTGTCATAACGTTTTTACTGCAATGAGGTGTAGAGATTGTATATTCACTTTGTTTCACCATTTTTATATATTATAATCTCTTAGGATACAATTTAGATCGTATCAAATAACAAAGCCAATACAAAACTTCAATAATCTCAATTTGTTTTAAAAAATGGAATCATCAACCATTACTATCAGATAAATACAACATATGCATTACACTTAAAGGAAAATCTTATTCTTTCGAGTTAATCATTTCTCGTATATATATATATTTATATATTTCATATTACATTTAACATACTTATATAAATAAATCTCAAATAATCCGAACCAAACTAAACCGATAAGTTTTAAAATTTTTGAGAAATGAACTTTTTACGTAACCGAATCAAAACAAACCGAACCAAATAAACCGAACTAAACCAATAAATAGTTTATTTCCAAATGATCACACTTTGAATAATATCACACTAGCAAATTGGTTGAATCCAAACCGAACTGATTCTGATCGAACCAAATAAAACTAAAACGCTATTATTCAAGATACTAATATATTATAATTCGGTTGTAATATAACAATAATATCGCGGTAGTCTAGTGGTTAGAGCATGTGTTGATGTATGAGTAGACCCGGGTTCGATTCCACCAAACACATATTATTTGTTATTTATCTAGCGGCTGTCCTCCGACGACAGCGATGGCGGCCGGTCTTTCTCCAGCGACGACTGTTCAATTTTTTTTAAACATCATAGTCGCACTTTCGCGTAGTCGCAAATTAGTCCTAAATCTTTGACTTCAATAATAGTCGCAAATCGTAGTCGCAAAACTGTGACACCAGTGGTAATCGCAAATCGTAGTCGTAAAACTGTGACTGTATAGTGTAGTTGCAGATTAGTCGCAAATTTGTGACTATTTTACGACTTTAGACATTTGCGATGAAGAATTTGCAACTACACAGTGGAGACACACTTTAGTCGCAAATTGCTAATTTGTGACTAATTTGCGACTCCCACTGTAGTCGCAAACCGCGTGTTTTCTTGTAGTGGATTTTGCATAATGATATGACCCTGTTGATAACTTTTTGATTGAACACCCCCAAACACTTTAACTTCACCAACAAATAGCCTCCTTGCATGATCACCTAGCCCCTTTTCCCTAATTGAATGGCTCATTGATAAGGAACATACGCCTTTACTTAATGAATGTAGTGAATTAACAGACTTGAATGCAAAGTCTACTCATATTGAGGTTTAGAGTACGAACATGCTTGTGCGGTCATCGTGGGGATATGAGGAAAATGTGCTAACTTGGTTAGTCTCTGTGTGGTCTACAAGTTATGTCTAGTCTATGGTCAGTTGAGGAGAAAAGAGTCCTGCGATTTCCCCATGAGATTTTAATTGTCTTTACTTGAGGACAAGCAAAGGTTTAAGTCTCGGGAAATTGATGTGTCTTGATTTTAGGGGTTTATGACCTGCCTTTTTGGCACGATTATGAACCCTTTAACAAGTTATTAACATGCTTTTTGAGCCTTTTCATCTCCTTTCGGGGTTTCACAGCTCTAGATTGGATATCTGAGGAAAGGAGGGTTTTGAATGCATTTACAAGGCAATTTGAAGAAACTCATACCCATCCAAGCTTTAGTTCGATCGAACCACACTTGGATCGATCGAACTCCTACTCCAAGCAAGACCATTGGATCTGATCCGCAAAAAAGCAGGATTGACTTAATAATTAAGGCCCGGTTCGATCGAACTATCTTTGGTTCAATCGAACCAGATCCACATCAAGGTTGATCGAACCAACGCGCAAAGACCGGGATTCAGTGACGAGATCAAGTTGGGTTCGATCGAACCACAATCTGGTTCGATCGAACCACAATCTTGTTCGATCAAACCATAAAGACGAATTTCATTTTTTCAAGTTCCGAAGCCTAAACCCACTTGCTACTCTGATGACTCACAAAACACTATAAAAGCACCAGAGATACACGATTTTGAGAAGACTTTTTAATTAGTTTTATTCTGCTTATTGTTATTTTGCAATCTAGGGTTTTATTAGATTTTCCTAGGAAGATATATCAAACTGACAACTTGTATCTGAAACCCCTGTTTTATTTATTCAATTCAAGATTTGTTTATTGCTTTCAATCATGCCTTGTTTGATTGCTTCAACATGTCTGAGTAGTTTAATAGATTGGATTTAGGTGTTTTAACTAGAAGTGTAAATTAGTGTTCATGCTCGATTAGGTCTAGAGAAAAAGAACATCAAGGATTCTCCCTTAGTGGTTAATTTGTAGCAGCAATTCAGTCAAACAAATTGGATCTAAGGCTTGGATGATTCAAGCCTGACAAGCAACTAATTAAATCACCCAAATCGGTAACTAAAGGAGTCTAGACTAGATCGATTATGCCTGACAAGCGAGATCGATAATGTTCGCTGAACCTTTATTAAACCTTGCTTAACTAAACTTTTTCTAGTTCAATGGCATAATAATTCGATTAGATTACCGAGATTTCTAGGTTCTTGGGTCTAACATTAATGACGTTGTTAATACCTAAAGGGCTTGATTAGGCGTAGGTTCACACCTGAGATCTCATGGTGAATATATTTTCAGAGGTTTAGTAATAGGGGACATATATTGGATTTCGTATTGGCTATAACTCTAGTCTAGCATTGAGTGACGAATGCTAGGCGTTCAACGAGTTTTTCTAGAAATCTAAGATATGTTCTTAGATCTTGCGTTCCATTCTCGACCATATATCTGAGCAGTTCCCGCCAAAACCGCTTTTTGGACTTCCCTAGATTCTTGCTTGCTTATCCATTATCACTCCTATCTACATGTTTAACTGCTTACATCAGTCTCACCATTGCTCATTACAAACCATCATCATCTCTTAATTGCGTTTTAGCCATTATTGAGTCTTGTCTGTCTCTTTGTTTTGGTACATTAGTCTGTGTCGATTCAATCCCTAAGTACAACGGTGACTACATGTGCACTTGCAAATTTAGTTGTCTAGAGTAAAACCTGAGTTACATCAAGATGCTCGCCAATTGATTTAGAACATAGTTGCGCAGTGTTAACAAGGGTTCAGACTATGATTGAGGAACAACTAATTTCAGACCTCACCCCAAAGAGATCGAAGAGCTTAGGGTTCAAGTTGCACAATTGATGAAGAAGGAACAAAGAGGAATTCACTTTATAGGTGACCAACATGAGGTACAACCAACAAACAATGATGAGGAGTTCTTGGTAGATATTGACTGATAAACTGAGTTTTTCGTTGTCGTTGTCTATCAATGTAGTATAAGGTAAGTTGTCCAACCAACTCAGGAGGAAACAACGCACTAGTTCTTTGTAGTGTTAGGCTAGGTCTAAGCATGTTTTAGGAGTTGTTTTGTCACTAAACAGTCCTAACAGGCAGTATCGAATCGAAAGATTCAAATTTATAAAAGATAGTTCATGGATTAAGGAATTCAGAACAAGCAATCAATTTCATGGGAGAATGGCATATACATGCCCGAACTTATATCAAGTGTGAAAATTCATACAATTGGGAGAAGCGGTCGTCAATACATACATGAACTTGATAATAATTTGAATTTCGGACACAAACTCGTCAAAATGTGGCTAATCCATACCCCACGCTTAACGCCGTTAAAAAGTCTGTTACAGTACAATTTTTTTTTCTGACTCACTCTACATATTATATGACCTTTTTAGGTTGACACTCAGATTAAGTTAAGTTGAAGTTTGATAACAACCCAAAACGACATCGCTCATAGAAAAATGTGATAAACGGTACCGAAAATTGGAACCGAAATATCGAACAAAACCTGAAACGACAAAAACTGTACCGAACTCGAACCGTAACCAGAGAAAAACTCGAATATACCCTAAATTTTATTATTTGAAGAACTGAAACCGAACCTGAATCGAACCGAAATATTTCAGGTACCTGAAAATCCGAACATAAGCCTAAATATTCAATATTTATTTGTTATTTTTAAATATTTTTATAATTCTTAAGGTTTAATATTTGTAATACTTTTATAGTAGTTTGGTTAAAAAAACTTGAACCATAACAGAACTCGGAAAAATACGATACTTTTTTAGTTCCTATAAATATTTCAAAATCTGAATAGATCCCGAATTATATCGAACCGAAACAGAACTGAAATTTAAAATAAAAAAACCCGAATGGATCATAAATCATTGACCCTAAAATCCAAAACCCTAATGGATCTTATCCGTACCCAAATGGGCACCCGAACGCCCACTCCTAGGAGGAACTGGTTCCATCCTATAAAGTCGGAAAACTAAAAAAGTACCAAAAATACTAATAAACTATTTTCATTAAGAAATATTACAAAAATATAAAAATAAACAGAGAATTAAATTTGGGAAATTTATTAAATATCTAAAAGTAAAATATTAAACCTTAAGAATTATAAAAATATTTTAAAAATTACTAATAAATATTGAATATTTAGGTTTATGTTCGGATATTTCGGGTACCTGAAATATTTCGGTTCGATTCAGTTTGGATCTTCAAATAATAAAATTTAGGGTATATCGAATTTTTCTCTGGTTACAGTTCAGGTTTGGTACGGTTTTTGTCGGTTAATGTTTTGTTCGGGATTCCGGTTCCGTTTTTCGGTACCGTTTATCACATTTTTCTATGAGTGATGTCGTTTTAGGTTGTTATTAAACTTCAACTCAACTTAAGTTGAATGTCAACCTAAGAAGGTCACATAATATGTAGAGTCAGTCAGAAAAAAATAAAAAAAATGTACAGTAACGGAATTTGTAACGGCATTAACCGTGGGGTATGGATTAGCCACATTTTGACGAGTTTGTGCCCGAAATTCAAATTATTATCAAGTTCATGTATGTATTGACAACCTCTTCTCCAAAATGTATGAATTTTCAGACTTGATATAAGTTCGGGCATGTATATGCCATTCTCCCATCAATTTCATGCTAATTGGTTTATTTCCCTCAAATGGTTCATCTTATATCTAAGGATTTCAATTTCAGACCAGTTGACTCTCCTGACAAAGACTCCTTTCCTAAACATGCTACCCCACAATCTTTTGGTAAGCAACATGTTCAAAAATCATTAAACACAATCCCATGCAACAATCAGTCAATATCTTAAACAATCTCTTGGAAAGAATCAACTAACAAACTAAGGGAGACTACTCACACCTCATATCTAGAATACTTAATGAGTTTCTAGACATATTGACAGTAGGAATTGATAAAGGAGAAATAAATCAACAAGCAATCAATGAGAAATCAAAGGCATATGAAAGTCTAACAGATTACAATAGAAAATCACCAAGAGTTTAGACAAAGAAATCTGAAGGAAAACTAAACCTAAAAATCAAAACTAAACAAAAATATAATATAAATCTTACTAGGGTTTTAGTTTTTGGCTCACTTAAATAGTTAACCAGATTACAATTCAAAAAAGGAAATAAGACTTGGTCTTTATTGGTTTCGTAACAAGTGCACCGGTCGGGACACGGGTGTGCCCAGACCGTTGTGAGTGTGCACCGGTCGGGGGTGTCTCCCTGTGCCTGACCGGTGTTAATCCTCTGTTGAAACCTATGGCATTGCACCGGTCATGTGCACCGGTGCACCTCCTACGGGTGCTCCTTTTGCCTCGGTCCTCTGCGCCTTGCTCCGGTCAGTGCACCGATGTGGGTGACCTGTGCACCTCTCCTGGTTGCTCTTCATGACTTACACCGATCCATGACAGGTGTGCTTGACCGGGACACTCCTTCTGGTTTGGTACTTAGCCGTTTTTCCATCTCGAAAAGCCTCTTTTTGCTCCTATTTGCTCGGTTCCTCTCTTTGGTCCTCTTCTCACCTGAAATGGTCAATGATTTGCAATATGCAACCTATAGGACTCTAAAATGCTTCTTAAACTAATGCAAAAGGAATGAAAACCGACTTGTAAAACCGGTAAAATACACACACATCAACTCTCTCAAACTTATCATTTACTTGCCCTCAAGCAAAACAAATTCTAAGTTAAGGGTCGAGGTTTGAAAAAGAAAAACCAAAAAACCTAGAGTTTTCGATGAGAGCGTTTCCAACTTAGCATAACTACTCGTCTCATCATTCAAGCTACAATAACATCAATCATCATAATTGTGCCAACTCATTCCACTTAACTATCCTATTCATGCTTTCCTACATTTAGTTTAAACAAGAGTGAAACACGATCAAGTGCAAACACAAGGTTTCAATCGTTTCGGTCGGAAGGGGATTCCAATGCGAAATAGAAAGTTCCACTCATGGCATGAAGGTTAGTTGTAATTTGGTTTCTCTCGCGGAGTGAAAAGATTATAGCAAAATCAAGTAAGATAAGGAGCAATGGGGCATACAAAATCGAACATCTATTAAACCTCATATCGTTGCACCTAAGTCTACCCAATCATATTCTCTTTCTAAGCTCTTGACCAATCTTTCTTGTCATTACCTTATGGGATTCTTCTTCTTTCTTTTGATTTTGAGTTGCAAGACTCATTCTTTTTCCTTGTCTTAGGCTTTTTCATTCCTTTCTTCTTTGATCATTTGCTTTCCTTTGCATTTTATTCATCTTCTTCTTTTGCACTTAGCCTTTTCTTTTCTTTCTTATTATATCTATAATCTACCAATCTTTTTCTTTTTTCTTGTTCTATACCCTAAGGTTTTCTTTTCCAACTTTTCTTTGGTTTCTTTTCACCTCTTTTCTTGTTTCCATCCTTTCCTTTCAATTTTCTTTTCATCTTTTCTCTTTTTTCAAGAAAGCCATTTCAATCAATCATCACACTTAGTCTACCCAGAATAAGGATACATCAAGTCTTAGAGCTAACCAAGTAGTTCCAATTCAGTTTCAAGGCTTATTTTACCTAAGCTACCCACATAGATGTTCTCAATTGTCCCTCCTATCTTTCAGGTTTTCACAAAATCATAATCACTTAAAGAACAGAACAATGAGAACTCACAAGTGTCTGAGGTTTAGGGTGCTTTGGGTGAGAGGTAATTGCCCTTAAAATGAGGACAACCACGTTGGGCCAAAAAGTGTTTCGGTCTAAAATTTGCCCAATCTCGTGCTTAAAATAAGAAGACCATGAAAACCAAGTGCAATCATTGATCATGCTAATTAAAGTTCAGATTCAGACGCATATCATATTGAAAGCAATCCTAAGCTAGCAAGTTTTAAAGACCATAAACTTATCTTATCAAACATCGAGGTATGTTGCATTAGAACTTCGAGACTTTTCTAGACTACTAAGGTGAAATCGATGTTTTGGTTCTTTATTGAAAACGTGATGCAAACTAAATGAGACTCGATCATAAATGCAAAACCCGAACGGAAACAATCTTTTTGCTTTTTATCAAATTTTTCAATTTTTTTGGTTTTTATCAAAACATAAATATTAACAACGCAATCATGGCACTCGATAAAACAAAACAATAAACACATTAGTCCAAAGGTGGCTCCTCCCCCAAACTTAAACAACACAGTCCCTGTGTGTATGAGTCCAGAAGAAGAGACCAAAAATAAAAGAAATGAAAACTACACGCATATTTACAAAGTGAGAAAAGGAACCTCTTGTTCGAGCCATTCCTGGGGAGTACGCCGGTCATTACACCGGTGTACTTGACCGGTGTTGTTCGTCGGTGGGCTTTGGGGAGAGTGCACCGGTGTGTGGCACAGGGTAGTCGACTGGTGTGTTGGCTCGAGTCAATTCATGTGCACTACACCGGTGCATGGCCCGGGGTGGGTGACCGGTGGAGTTGTTCTGTTTGGCCCCGAGGAGTTACACCGGTTGGTACACCAGTGCACTTGACCGGTGTAGTCCTTCGAGGCCCTCCTCGTTCGCTATGAATTCACCTAAGTCCTATCATCGATCCTCGCTTCGCACCGGCTTCAGTACCGGTGGTTATTGCCAAGTGATTGACCTACATATCTGATTAAACACTGCGAAGATCGCCAAGCATGGAAAACGAAACCAATAACACCATGTCTAAACAATTCAAAACAAAACGAAAAATGCAAAAACTAAAAAGGATATGTACAAGGATATGCTTGGGACTTCCTCCCAAGTGAGCTTGTTTAAAGTCACTTAGCTTGACATTGCTGACTGCTTTCAGTTCAGCTTAGAGCTCCACTTCAACTTACGAAGACGTTCCTCGAGCTTTTCCATTTCAGCTATGTGCTCTTTCCTTTCTTCGTTCATCTGATGCTCTAAGTTCCAATTCAACCTGAGCATGTCTGCATTACGGTTGTTTCAAACCTCATTCTGACGTTCTAGCCCTCTCCTCTCTTCTCGAATCAAACATTCCAAGTGTTGGAATTTTTCCTGGTCCATTGAGCACTCAATTCTAACAGCACCGACTACCATATGTCTTTCTCTAAGCATAAAATGATGCCCAAGTTGCTGTCCTTGGTCATTCTCATGATCTGCATTGTTGACAACTTTCTGAAGTGTCATGTATCATGTCTCATAATCGATGGTTCCTCCAGCATCTTTCAGAAAAGGTCTTCCCAAAACAATCCATCCATAGTTATCAGTAGGTGCAGGAAATATGAAGAACTCGATGTAGACAAATCCATCATAGATCCTGATTGAAACATCATCGACCATACCGATTGCTCGCATTCCAGGGCCAACTAACTTCTCCAAGTCCCAATTGGGAGGGTCCCTGAATCTGAGGCTTATCCAGTCTGCATAATCTGCTGTCATTCCATTGAAGATAGAACAGGAGTCNGGGAGTCAAACATCATCGACCATAATGATTGCTCGCATTCCAGGGCCAACTAACTTCTCCAAGTCCCAATTGGGAGGGTCCCTGAATCTGAGGCTTATCCAGTCTGCATAATCTGCTGTCATTCCATTGAAGATAGAACAGGAGTCAAACATCATCGACCATAATGATTGCTCGCATTCCAGGGCCAACTAACTTCTCCAAGTCCCAATTGGGAGGGTCCCTGAATCTGAGGCTTATCCAGTCTGCATAATCTGCTGTCATTCCATTGAAGATAGAACGGGAGTCAAACATCATCGACCATAATGATTGCTCGCATTCCAGGGCCAACTAACTTCTCCAAGTCCCAATTGGGAGGGTCCCTGAATCTGAGGCTTATCCAGTCTGCATAATCTGCTGTCATTCCATTGAAGATAGAACGGGAGTCAAACATCATCGACCATAATGATTGCTCGCATTCCAGGGCCAACTAACTTCTCCAAGTCCCAATTGGGAGGGTCCCTGAATCTGAGGCTTATCCAGTCTGCATAATCTGCTGTCATTCCATTGAAGATAGAACAGGAGTCACACACAACAATGTCTATGTTGTGTCCATAGATGCTTCCAGGAACCTTGTATAATCCCAAGTAAGGCCGATCTTCCATTATCTCATCTAGGAGGTTCCAATTTTTAACAACTACACTTTTTTCCTTCAGAGAATTCATCATCTATTTCCTTCTTGCTCTCATCTTCATCCATTTGACCAAACAACTCGTCAAGCACATCTCCATCATTTTCCTCCTCATCTTCACCATTGTCCTCTTCATCAGTGAGAACATAGACTTGAGCTCTCTCTTTGTCTTTCTTTGTCAGAGGTCTTGGATCATAGTCTTGGGTGCCAAAAGCTCCTAAGTCCAATGTGACCTTGGCTTTTTTCATAATGATCTCGGCTTGAGTAGATGCCTGATAAAATGATATTTTGGTGTTCAGTGTTCTATCTTGTTAAGGTTTTATCAATGTTGTAGTAAGAGGTTGGGTGATCTAGGTTGTCGAACCAACTCAGGAGGGAAGTAACTCACATGTTCTATATTGGATTTCACTAAGTCTAGATTAAATAAATGAGTTGTTCTGTCACTAACAATCCTAAGCAACAAATTCGGTTTTTAATTAATTTCAGAAATAAAAGCAACTCATGGATCAAGGCAATCAAAATAGGCAGTCATTTTCATGCTAGTCTAGTTTAATTCACTTATTCATGTTTATCACATGTCTAATAATTTCAAATTAAGGTTAACTCACTCTCGTGA
>OVAU01001533.1:0-14580 GCA_900406315.1 Biscutella laevigata subsp. laevigata
GACATCGACTAAAAAATAATAAAATATTAAAATAATATGAATCAGTTATATAAATAAGTTTATATGTTTATAATGTTGAAATATAAATCGGAAGTATGATTTAATCGGCATCAAAGTTACAATTTTTGTTTTGTTTATNATAAACCAAACGAGTAAATTATTTAATATCAAATATTTTTATTTATAAAAAATATCAAGTTGATAATTATTAAAACTAGAAAATGTTAAAAATATAAATAGTTCATACAATTCTAGTTTTCTTAATTCTTCGATCCATCATCCATTATAATTGGTAGATCATTTACCCTGGCTTAGTTTATTCTCCGAATCTTCTCTCTAAAGTCTCTCTCCATCTTGGAAGATTCCGATGAAGAAGAGGAGGAGGAGCCCCACCGTCCCCGGCGACTGAGCAAAAACACGTGCTCCGTGCGACCTGTCCTCCCACTGGCGTCTGGTTGCTTCGGCGACGAAGTTATCCTCTTCTCGAAAGCGGCCGCTACCTCTAGATCTGGCCGGAGAAAAGGCTTCCCCGGCGCCGTGGCGCTCAGCTTCCTTCTTTCTCAGATGGCCGGGCGCTTCTCGTTCTCGGCCTCCGTCGTGAACCCCGCGTGCGTTCCGGTAGTCCTCGTCTCCTCTTTGCTTCCGGTTCAGTTTCGTGTCGGAGGCGTCCCCACCTTCCCTCACCGCTGCTTGGAGGTTTCTTCTCCGCCGGATCTTGCGCTAGGCGCGGTGGCGGTGACTGGTGGCCAGCAAGTCATCAGGCGGAGGAGTCCTTCGACCTTGAGTTTGGCGCTTCTCTGAGCGGGTTTGGTCTTCTCTTCGGACCCGTCCGGTGGGGTCCGTTTCGCGGGGCCGTGGTGGAGCTCTTTACCGTTTCAGGTGAAGTCTAAACCCTTGTCAATCACCTCTTCTCTCGACGCTAGGCTTCAAAGAAAGGCGGCCTTCCCCCCTCTACGCTGGGTAATGGATCTATTGTCGGAGGCGGCCTTCACCCTCTTCTACGCCTCGGAAGCGGTGACTGGTGTGCGGCGGCGGAGCTTTCGTCGGAGGCGGCAGCGGAGACTAGGTCAAAGTGTATCTTTTTTAGGTTTAGGGTTTCATGTCTTTGGGCCTCACCTTTTTAAGTTTCATTCTATGAGTTTGTAAGTTGGGCTTTGTTACTGACCCAGTGGGGCTTTATTTTTAATTAAGAAAACCTGTAAAAAAAAAAAAAAAAAAAAAGTCATTACAATTTTTTTCCGTTTAGATAATATGGATAGAAAAGAAAAAGGTTTTAGAGACGACAATGGTGGTTTTTAGATTCCTAATAAAAAACTTAAAAACCGTAGAGAAACTATTTTCCCATAGTTATAACCACAAACCGTAGAGAAACTATTTTGTAATTTTGGTTTTTGTTTTTTCGGAAACATGATTGGATAAACTACGGATTTTTCAAAATCTAAAACCAAAAACTGTTTTAAACATTTACCAAAAAAAACTGTTTTAAAATCTTTAAACATTCAAGGCCTATAACTAAAATTTCTTCACAATACATGCAAATGTAAAGATATCATGTTTTCCCTTTAGCTCACCGATGAAAATTGCAAGCTCTCATCGATCTGCCTGTGTAAGGCCTTGTCATACTTCTGTATTCACTAAAAATCCCGTGTTTGCAGATGAGAATCCCATAATTCAGACTCAGAACGTGAACATGAAGCACTCATATAAGCTTCATTATCAAGTAATAGAACATCTGCACAATCTCATATCCAGCCATCGCCACGAGATGTTGCCTTGATGAAAGGAACTTCGAATATGAAGCACTAACTCATTATCATCAACTGCTTCTTATTATTTTAGAGTAGTACTTCTCCTACCAGTTATTCCATCCATCGTTAAACATGGAACTAAGGGTGGTTTCATACTATGGAACCACAAAGTTCGAAAACTGAACAATACGAGATAATAAATGAACAAAGTTACGAACTATTTACTTCTAAACCCAAAGAACAGAAAAACCGAGGGTCTACACGGAAACGGGCTGGGATCCATAAACCAAAGAACCAAGAATTGAAACTAAAACTGAAAACAATCAAACCCAACTATATGTTTTTTTTCTCAAAGTATAACAAAAAGAATGAAATGAGCATTATCAAGTAACGATGTCATTTCCTTTGTTTAGGTGCAGACGATCAAATCGGATTCTTTGATAACCAGCGCTAACATTTATTGTTACAGATTGACTGCAAGAAAACAAGAACAATGAACCAAGAATTGACTGCGAGAAAAGGACTCGGTTCAACTATTATATCTTTCTGTGCTTCAAACATTTCACAAAGCAATTATCCTTGAAGCTATGAATTTGCCCATGCTTAACGGATACAACTCTTTTCAGATATTCTTTCATTTGAACATTACCAATGAACTGACCATTTCAATATAAACAGGCTGCACATTAGACAAATCCTATGGGCTTGATGTTTGATCGTTTCTTTGTGGTTCTGTTATTGTTAACTTTTGAAACACTATGTTAGCATCTAAACGAGAACACCATGCAATACTTCAGACTGAGTCTCCAACTCATACAAAGATGAGGGAAAGATAAGTATTTGATAACTACAGGTTCTCGTGTCCATTTCTCTAGCAATGTTCCAAGTAAGGAAGCACACAATGTGATCGGGAATTCCATCAGAATTTGATAGCAAACGTGATTAGCTCAAGATTAAAACAAAACAAAAAAGGAAAGAAACTATAAAGAAGCAATCTCCAATAGATAGGAGGATCAAGATCCAGTATAATTCGAAACTTACAACACTCAAAACAATTACAACAACACAGACGTTTACAAAACGGGACAAAGTCAAAATTTGGAAAGAACAAAAATATTTAGATCAGCTAGTTAATTTATAACTCACAGAGGAAAACTTGACTTGGAAGTCGCAAGGCTTCGGTTTTTCTGAAACACAAGTCATCAAGAGCTTCACTACGACACCACCTGCATCTTGGATAAGCTGAACACTGAGCTCTTGTCCGCATCTCGCAGCACTTGGGTTTCCTATTAGTCTTGACTTGCTTCGGATTTGTCTGGATCTCTAACAGATCGCGATCAGAAACTTGAACTTTAGATTCAGAAGACGAAAGCGATGGACAGAGTAAAAGGAGGAGGAAGATAATGAGTAGAAGAGTGAGAGACGAGGAGCTTGAGCTAGATTCCGGCATTGATGACATCAAAAATCTGTTTTTTCTTCTGTATTTTTGGAAAGTTGTCTCTTTTTTTCCTCTCTCTTTCTCTGTAATAACTCGAGAAAAGGGGAAGTCTTGACAAAATCCTTTAATCCTAAAGGAACCTTCTCGAAATCGAATCAGCCTACAAATCTACACGTGTGAGAATGTATTCACTCGTGTGAGCGCAAGTTAGCCATTACCATTAACAAAGTCAGTTTTTGTTCTTTTTGGTATTTTAGCTTCTCAAGAATCACAACCTTTTTTTTTTTACTACAAAATCAGTGCGAAAGTTATCGAACTATGTTCATTGCATTGGGCCTCTCGTTAGCCATTGATAGTCCATTTTGATCTCATAGTTCAAATATCTCACTCTCAGACAGAACATTGATAAGCTGATGTAAACAAAAGGAAGAAGACAAGACATGTGAAACAAGTACAGATTAAAAATGTCTATCCGTGAGTTAAAACCAAGAAAGGTGTTTTCTTATTTACTACTGTGCCACCAAGTTTTACTATGATTATTAACTCTTCCATGCAAACTAATAATGACATTGGATTCGATACTTGCTCCTTTTCCATAGTAATTTATACTGACTAATAAATACATTCCCAGATCTCTGATTCTAACAACTACAAGATTTGACTTCTGAGTCTCTCTTTAGATGAAAAAGCTTATCTTAGAGTTCACTAAGTGTCACTAGCTCCAAGATTCTAACAGACAAACCCATAAATACTGGCTTTTAATACACCATTAAAGCCCAAGAATCAGCACCTCATACCAAAGAACCTCTATCTCTGTGTGAAGAAGAAACAGAAGAACTTGGAAAAGCCATAGCTAGCCAGAGAAAATGGCGGGATTCACTATGAGTCTGAACTTGATTCTACTAGTAGCAATGGTAGCTACTAACATCCTATCTCTCTACCATCTCTCCTCCACCACTAATTTCTTCCAATCCACCGTCAAATCCTCGCCGTCGTCTGTTCCCACAGTTCCTGACCACCTCCTCCGTCAGCTCCACACCATCCGCTCTGCCATCAACCATCTCACTATCCACCAACCAGACAAATCAACTTCGACTGCATCGACGGTGACTTCACGCGCCGCGGTATCCTCCCCTCCGAAAGATCTTCTCCTTTACTCTAAGCTCTCATCTATAGCTTCCGCTTGTCACAACTACCCTGACCTCCTCCACGAGTATATGAACTACACTCCTTTCTCTCTTTGTCCTTCCGATACCGATCTCGTTGAGAAGCTCATCCTCCGTGGCTGCCACCCACTCCCTCGCCGTCGTTGCTTCTCTCGTACTCCGAGAAATCCCTCCGATTCCAAGCCTGATTCGAATGTTATCTGGTCTTACTACTCTTGCAAGACTTTCGATTGCTTAACCACTAAATTCCCCGATCTGGGTTTCGATCTCTCCCTCCAGAAATCCATATCTCAGTTCACTTCTTACAAATCGGAGCTCGATCTCCCGATCTCGCAGCTTCTCCAGATTGCCAAATCAGCCAATTCTGTACTCCGCCTCGGGATCGACATCGGCGGTGGGACTGGATCGTTCGCCGCTGCTATGAAAGCTCGCAACGTCACCGTCTTGACCACTACGATGAATTTCAACGCGCCGCACAGTGAGGCGGTGGCGATGCGAGGGCTTGTGCCGCTTCACGTGCCTCTCCAGCAGAGGCTTCCGGTGTTCGATGGCGTGGTGGATTTGGTTCGGTGTGGACGAGCGGTGAATCGGTGGATACCGGTTACTGTGATGGAATTTTTCTTCTTTGATCTGGATAGGATTCTTCGTGGCGGTGGGTATCTGTGGTTGGATAGGTTCTTTAGCAAAAAAGTTGATCTTGAGAATGTGTATGCGCCGATGATCGGGAAGTTGGGTTACAAGAAGGTGAAGTGGGCGGTGGCGAACAAAATGGATTCTAAAGGAGTGAAGCATGGAGAAGTCTTCTTGACGGCTCTGCTTCAAAAACCTGTTGCCAGATGATAAAATCTTCTCTGAGGTAAATTGTTCTTTGAATTCTGAAGTATGCTCTGCTTAGAGCTTTTGGAGAAATACGTAATCCTAGTTTCACAATCCATTAATGTGGTTTGAGTTGTTGCAATTATTGCTTTGACTAGTGCAACTTAGCTTTGACTTTGTAGAACTCTGCTTCTAGGTCACTTCTAAACAAGAGATGCGAAAAGTCTAACATTAGTTCTGTATGAAGTACTGTAAGAACTAGCTAGTTCAAATCATGTTATGCAGTTTCTCAATGACAGGAGGAAGTTCTCAGCCACAGGTTATGTAGATTAGTATACGATATGCCCGAAACTGGTCTTAACTTTCTAGTCTGTTTTAAAGCAACCGTTTGTTGTTGTTGTAGTTCAGTCACAAGAAACTCGGACACTGTATCTTTGTTTAGTCTGTAAGGTTTTGTTTTGTTTCTGGTTCCAAAGTTCTTGGTTGTTTTTGCAGGGCTCTTTCCTCGAGTTTGTAGCAAACAGCTTACCGTTGTTGAAGATTTGGAAGATCAGAATTCTTCGACGATTTCAGACATGAATGCTTTCCCGAGCTCTTAAGCACACGAGCAACGATGTTATTTCGTCTAAACAAGAACTAGGATTTTAAGCCAAGATATGATATATTGTTGTTAGAAAGAGACTGATAAACCGGTGGTAGTATACATAAATTATGACTTCTTCTTCTTCCTGTTTTTGGTTATCATAGCTAATATTCATTCATATCATCATCGTGAGCTATATAGTCACTATTCTTTGTGGAAAGCAGATTGATTCACATAATCACAGTCATAGTCTCACTCTGCTTAGTAAGCCTTAGCAAGAATGATGCAACTTTGTACCCTGATCTTGTTGTACTCCCTGTTACAACATGGGGTAAAAATTTAATCAAAGAAAGTTTGGTACAAAAATATAAGACCTAGAAAGTCTGAGGACTAAAATGTAAACTGAAGGAAAGGATATACATATGACTATAATAATGCCATATATATGTGGTCGCGTATCCGAAAGGTTAGCGACGGTGGTAACTTGTCATCATTGTTTCTGAGTTTCCCCAGATAACTCAAATTGCTAAGAATCGAGACAAGAAAAGTAATCTAGAAAATGGTGAGATTGATTAACTCTTGCCGATTTTGATTCTATTCTCAATTTTGTTTTAGTTTAATTTCTTCGCGATCGACAAATTTCTAGGGGGTTTTTCACTTTTATTCAAGATTCTTTCGTGGTTTGGTTGCTGCGAATTTTACGTTACTCGCAAAGAGTATTTATGAAAAACAAGCAATTAGTTTCTGATTACGTTTTTCTGTTATGATCGTCAGCTGATAGACATCTTCACTTGCGTTTTGGTGTTATAATTTTGGTTTTTCATTGTTTAGATCGTACGAAAATTGTTTCTTAAGTTTTTCTTCTTCCTGAATGGTGATCATAGGATGAAGGAGTTCTAGAAATTCGTGGTTCTCGAGACTATGATGATGTCGTTAGTCAAAGTATCAATGATGGTTCTCGTGATGATGATGATGTCGTTAGTGAAAGTATCACGGATACTAGAGAAGAAGATTCTGGTTATTGTGAAGGCTTTGTAGATAAGAGCAAAACACTAGAACCGGAGCAACAAAGGCGTGGTAAATACTTTTTCTATGACACGCCGCTTTCTGAAGAGACCGGGGTTTGGATACCTGTTTCGGTCCCTCCGATGTTAGAACCTGATCATGAGGAGTGGTCAAGAGGTCTTAGTTTCAATGGTGGCTACTTCCCCGAGGGAGATATGGGCTGGAATCAGCTCATTGATGAAGATAAGGAGTTAACAATGTGGGATGTCATTGTGGATATGTTACTTGCAGCACGTGGTAAAGCGAATGCTCTTACTTCGGGAAACCTTGAGAGCTGCGGCATTTCTTTTTTGTCCGGACATCTTCTTGAACAAGCTTGGCAAGACATGGCTCAGACACTCTCCGAGGCCAACTTTGGTAGTGCAAGAGAGATCCTTGAAACAGAGCCACCCAAGTGGCTACCGGATAGTGCCTCTTCTTCTTGTATGTTATGTGGTGTGAGGTTTCATCCAATTATGTGTTCCCGTCATCATTGTCGATATTGTGGAGGAATTTTCTGTGGGGACTGTTCTAAAGGAAGAAGCTTGCTTCCACCAAAGTTTCGCGTTTCAGATCCCCAAAGGGTTTGTGATGTATGCTGTGTGAGGTTGGAGTCTGTGCAGCCTTATTTGATGGACCAAGTGAGTCCTGCTGCTCAGTTGCCAACCCATGACTTGACAGATCTTAGTACGTTGAGATCTTGGCTGAATTTTCCATGGGGACAATCCATGGAGTCTGAGATTTATAAGGCAACAAACACTATTCGGGGCTATATAACCAAGGTGAGATTTGTCAGTGTTTAGTTCATTCTCAACTTCTTTAATTTGTGAGTTATGGCCATTCTTGAATGTCAATTAGATCTATACGTTAATAGCCGACTCACATTTGTCCGTAGAATCTAGAGTTTTAATAGCGTGCTTTAAACTGAACTCTCCCATCAGGTTGGTTCTTCAAGAACTGAGAGGTCAATCCCAGATGCCATTCTAAGACAAGCAAAAGGCCTGGCAATAATCACTGTTGCCAGAGTTGGAGTAATGGTGACATATAAAATTGGGACTGGACTTGTGGTTGCTCGCAGAGATGATGGCTCCTGGTCTCCACCTTCCGCCATCTCTTCATTTGGTTTGGGATGGGGTGCTCAGGTAAATGTTCTTTTCGTGCTTCTCACATATTGAAACAGTACTTGGTCTATTTGCTCATCACTCACCTGCAGGCAGGCGGAGAGTTCATAGACTTTATAATCGTTCTGAGAACTCGTGATGCCGTCCAAACATTTGGTAGTAATACCCATCTTGTTGTTGGAGCTGGCTTAAGCGCTGCGGTTGGTGTGACTGGGCGAGCAGTTGAAGCGGATGTCCGAGCAGGTAGTGGTGGTTATGCCGCTTGCTATACCTACAGTTGCAGCAAAGGTAACGATCTTAAACATGTGTCTAGCAGAAATAGGTTTTGTAGGTATTTTTAGGTAAGTGGTTCTTAAGACTTCTTCCCTTCCATGTATAGTTCTCATTGTCCACTATAAATCTTGAACCACTCTAATATTCTGTTTAGAAAAAATCGTTTTTGAAACTAAGTTTAAACATCATAATTGTTTTTTCCCTGCGAAAACCTTAACTGTCATTAAATGAACAGGTGCATTTGTCGGATGCTCACTTGAAGGAAGTATCTTCACAACACGTACAAGTGAGAACTCACGGTTCTATGGGAGCCAGTCCCTAGCTGCTCCCGACATCCTCCTTGGCTCTTTGCCAAGACCACCCGCTGCAGCTGCACTGTATCGTGCGCTTGGCGATCTGTATCAGAAGATGGATAGGTGATTTTTACACAATTGAAAGGTTTTTTGTAATTCTGACTTTATGGATAGATAAGTTTTTGACCTGGAGATCTTCTTGTTGGTGTGCAGTGAAACTGTTCGGTCTCCGACCATTTCTTCATCGTCTGAAGACTTAACTCGTTGAACTGGCTCTTATCTCTTTGAGAGAATGACATAGTCTTGTACAGATTCTTGCAAATTCTTGAATGTACATAGTTTATAAATTATTGTAATGTATGTCTGAAAGTATAGTTTGTTTTGGAATAAAAGATGTTTGTTTTAAACTTAAAGCCACTGCCTGATTTGTGGGTTCTGCGATTGTAAGACCAAAACCAGATTTACAAGAACAACAGAAGCAGGAGAAAGTTTCTCTGAGAAACCTTAATATATCTCCAGCTCATTTTGTTCTTATCTTACATATATCTAAAGCTTCACAGAGTTCTGTAGAACAACACAACCCAGTTATGAGCTCAGGATGATTATTCATGTCAAACTCTGAGTCAGTCTTTATAGATGTTTCTTTAGCTTGCGGCATTCGTTTTGATGCGTTTTCACTCGGCAAGTTTCTTCTTCCTCAGAAGATCTTCCACATGGAGCTGTTTGGGGGCAAATATATGATGTTTACGAAGTCATAGCACACTTGGCTTGCCGTTTTTTTCTGTAATGGAAGGCTTGTCTAGTTGTACTGGACCAAAATGACTCATGTTCTAGTTACTGTTTTGTAATGAAGGTAAGGGTGTAAAATAAAAAATCATAAGTTTATAGCTAAATTTGCAAAACTCATAGTATATGGAGGCTACTATGTAAACAAAACGAGACAAAGCGAATATGAAGCGCGTGAGAGAAAAGCTACGTTTGGTTTTAAAGCATTTGTTTCTCCTTTGAGCTCCGAGCTAGTTTTATCTTTTGAGGCGAGGCGCAATCTCGATTTGGATTCCAGAGAATAAGAAGAAGACTGCTACTATGGTGAGTTATTTTTCTCGAAATCACTATGCGTTTTTTACTCTTATCTTTTGAGTACTCGATTTTTTATAGGGGTTTTGGGCAACTTCTCCTCGAGATTAAACCTGAGTTAGTCAAATTTTGTTGATTTCGTTCCTTTGGTAACAATGATTTCACCTCCTCCTTTCCTGGACTGAACGATTTGTGTATGATTGGGCTATGTTCTTAATTGAGACTGGGTTTTTGTGAATGAGATTTACTCATCAAGTAATTTTTCTTGGGTGACAGATGAAAAAGTATCAGTGTCAGCTAGATAGCTTAGAGTTTTGAATCTTCCTAGGGTCTGAATCAATATTCCTATGTGCGTGAATCTGTTTGAAACTTTGAATCCCAGCCCTTTTTATGAATTTGTCTTGTCTGATAGTTGTGATTCTCTGATGAAGTTGTTCGTTCATCACTCTCTAAAATTCCATTGGGTTTTGTTGCTTTTGCAGACTGATCTCCTTGTTGATTTGATTCTCGAAAAAGGATTCTTTTTCTTTGATCTAATTGATGATGAATAGTATATTCATCTCTATCTGTCTACTTTCATTGCACTGTGGCATAGTGTGAATTATATGAGTTTATATCCAGTATAGCAATGAGTGTTGGCTATTGAGTGAAAATATCCGGGAAATGACGGAGTCGACTGTTTTCAGTTGATAGACTATTTTTCTGTAATGGTGTCTCTCTTTATAATGTTAGCCGAAGAAAAAACATCTTCAGTGTAGAAACTTGACGTTTTATATTTAAGTGTGCTCCTTTTACTTCCTGATCTGTAGGCTGATCCTGAACTAGAAGCTATTAGACAGAGGAGAATGCAAGAGTTGATGGCTCAACATGGCTCGGTAATATTTTAAAACCTTCAGTAATTATCAGATTTTTTTTTCCAAACTCTTTGCATTTTGTGGCTCAATTTGCATCAACCTAACTACCAGGGGAAGCAGGGAAATCAGCAGAATCCAGACCAAGAGAAAGCACAAGAAGATGCTAGAAGGTATGTATCATTGTGTTTTGGTTGAAATATAGGATTTTTATTTCAGTTTGGCATTCTTTTTCTTAACTCAACTATTCTATGATTTAATCATGTGTGTAGGGAAGCTGATGAACGTAGACAAATGATGCTTAGTCAAATAGTGTCTTCCCAAGCACGAGAGAGAAGTAAGTCATATCAAATGCTCGTAGAAGTCATCTAATTGCTCTCCCTCGTCTCTTCATTATTTTATCAATATGATCATCTACCAAAATTCAAAGAGAGACACAATATTTTCTTAATGTAACTCTTATGCTTCTCTTTCTTTTCTTTTTCTTCTCATACAGTTGCTCGAATTGCCCTGGTGAAACCTGAGAAAGCTAGAGGTGTAGAGGATGTTATTTTGAGGGCTGCTCAAATGGGTCAGATAGTTGAGAAGGTAAGAATCCGACACTTTTCCATGTCATAGCTCATACCAATCTTGTTTCTAGTCAAGTGTAACTGATACTACACGAGTGTTGTCAAAATACACTGTTTGATTACAGGTTTCGGAGGAGCGGCTAATATCACTTTTGGAACAAATAAACAGCCAAACTATCAAACAAACGAAAGTCACGGTA
Organism: Biscutella laevigata subsp. laevigata; assembly: GCA_900406315.1. Taxonomy (NCBI): domain Eukaryota; kingdom Viridiplantae; phylum Streptophyta; class Magnoliopsida; order Brassicales; family Brassicaceae; genus Biscutella; species Biscutella laevigata. The sequence goes on from OVAU01001533.1 coordinate 11,180, forward strand.
CGGTCAAACACACAATCCTCAAAAACACAAGTTATTAAAAGCAAAAGGCCTTGCTCTTATCTTAACTGTCGATATAATTGAGTGTAAGTTTATCTCGGATGCATTTACAGATCCAGAGGCGCCGTGGGGTGGATGACGATTAGGAAGAGAAGAATTATCATGTTGCACATTGTATATCTATGGAGATCTTACTGTTGAGTTGGTGAGTTCACTAAGATCTACTTAATATGTTACTGTGAACTATGTTTATCGTGAGTGAGTCTACTTGGGATGAGATCAAGTATAATCTAAAACTGGGACTCTAGAAAATGCTTTGGTTGTTCATCTGTAAACCATCTCTATCTCTATCCTCCTCTCTTCACATTGCCTTTTGTGATTTGAATAGTATTAGAAAGATAAAAATGTTTCTGTTCTAATGTCAACTTCTCCTAATTTGGATGCTACAATTGCTACTAGATCATGATTTGCTGCTCAAGTCATTTGCTTCTTTTCTCACTACTTTTGTTTAACTAATTCATGCTCAGAATTTAAAAGTTTTTTAAATGAATTATTGAAAAAAATATAAAGAAAAAGTAATGTTAGAAATTAGAATCAATCAAAGTCTTGAGACTTTGTTTTAATCATTATTATTTAGTTTACTAGGGATAAAAAAAAGTCTAGGATTTATATACTTTTAATTTGAAATAAAATGGTGAAAACTTCAAATATATTAAGAAAATTGGTCAAAATCTAAAAGTAACAAGCATAAATGAATGAAAATAATAAAGTAATTTAGATCTGCCTTTGTAATTACCAAAATTATTTAGTTAGCTTTGACAGGTAAAAGTTGTTGGTTGTTACTTCAAATCATCAAAAGAGAACGGAGACATTGTAACAAACATAGGTTAAAGAAAATAAAAATGTTTAGTTTTGATCATCAAAAACAAATGAAGCTATAATTATCTACCTTGCTATTTACCAAAAATGTGATGCTATTTGTTCATTTGGACTCTCAAAGTTGTTAGCTATTACTTCAAAGACTCTAATGCCTATCAAATTTAGCTTTGTGTTTGTCGAATTCAAACGATCAGTCTAAATTCGTATATTGTATATGGTTACTTTGTAAATAACATTCACTCCGAACTCGTCTATTGTTGACTCAGATTCTCGGTTATGAGTAACAAACAAATTACAATAGACGAGTTGAGAATGAACATGATACATGAATAACAAAAGTCAATTGAAAGTTACCAGTTCTCTCGTGTCTCTCATACAAAAAAAACAATTTCGGTTAAGTTTAAATCTACTTGAACCAGAACTAACTTCTCTTGATTAAGAAATAACCTCATGTAATTAATTTAAACTGATTACCAAATCAAAAGACATACTTCCGTCGCTCGACTATTGACTAGTCATTACCATTTGATCCAATGATATAATAATATAAATTTAAACTGACAAGTAAATAAGAGGTTACGATCCGTACAATCATCCCTTTAATAAAAAACTATATAATAAATTAGAATATGGCATTAGTGGAGTGGATGTTGAACTAGCACTCTCGAATTCAATTCAGTCTAAACTTTGACTTCTGTCTTCTAAATGATCCTCACATTGATCCATTTCTTCGATTTCGTTTAAAAATAATCAAAAACTTGTCGTCTAGTTTTGGTCTTTCTGATCTTCATTTACCTTATTTAGTACTCTCTCTATTCCAAAATATAGATTTTTTTAGGTAAATGCACCGTTTTTAAGAAATTAATTTTGTACACAAAAAATCATTAATAAAAAATAAAAAGTAGTTTAAATGAAAATAAAAAATTGATTAGTAGAATGTTATTGGTTGGTCAACTTAGTATTTAATAAAATAAAATTTAATACTTACATTGATATATGTGAAAATCTTATAATTTGAAACAAAATTAAAATGCTAGAAAATACTACATATTGGAACAAGAGTAAAATTGAATGCAGTACTACCAAATTCTTTTTTATTACTCTCTGTTTTACATGTTTTAATCAAAACATTTGTTTAATGTTTTCAATTTTAATAAAATTAATTATTTTAATTTAAAATATTTAATTAATTTATTTATTATTTAGTAGTTAAATTGTAGTTATATGATAAATGTTGTTTTATTTTTAAAAAGATAAAATTAAATATTTTTTAGTCTGTGTATAAAATTCTTAACCATTAATTAAATGAAAATATGTATTTAATGTTTATTGATTGGATTATCTATGAATCATATTTCAAAATATTGTCATTTGGATCAATCAACAAACCTAACACAATACCTGCTCTGAACATGACTTAATAACGTCCAAGTCTTCTACAAAATTTCCCTCTCCATTTACACAAAATAATAGAAAACATTCATAACTTTAGTGTCACACTCAACTTTAGAAATCAGAATTGACATGAGTAGTTCAAAGTCAATACTTTCATGGTTTTGTTATTTAGTTTGAACAAAACATAGTAGTTTTGAGTTTTGACTATCGAGCTTTTACATAAACTTGTGAAAATGTAAATATAGCTTTCACCTAATCAGGGTCGACATTAGACTAAAACATGTAAAATTAGGACTTTAAGTAGCAAAATATTTAAACAAAATTAAGACAGTAAAATTAAAAAGTTGCAGTATGATAATTTAAAGACTTTCAATTTTTTTTTTAACTTTATACACCACATACATTAGCACTCATACTTCACCTAATTAATTGTTAGAGATGGCAATTTTCATAATCAACAAAATGATTAGCACTAGTACACAAAATTAATTTGGTTCTGCTTTTATAGTGTATATATATACAAATGAAAAGATAAATAGTGTGAGTACCATTGTGTTAAAAGAGCATCTTCAAATGCAATACCTCAAATTTGAGGTATATATCACAAACTTCAAATTTGAAGTATTAAATATTTTGTTCCAAAGGTGATACCTCAAATTTGAGGTATCAAAAATTTATATTTTGCAATATCGCCCATATTTTATTCAATAGTACTTATCATCATATAACTTATAAATATTTCAATATTACTCATACTTTTATAAGTTTATATTTTCCAATATTCCTCATATCTCAATATTATAATATTATTTTATATGTTTTTAAACATAATATATAAAAATTAATATATATTTGGAAAATGAAAAAAAAAGTTGTTTGGCTTTTAATCTCTTAACGAAATTGTTGACCCGTTCGCACTTGTATACTTCTGGTAAACGAAGATTTTTAGTTCAAGAATAAAAATTATCAAAAAGGATTTATTGGAATCATATGATTAATTACATGGAAAGCATATTATATATGATTTTACAAATAGAGAAATTATTTATGTTTGGAAAAAAAGATTTTAAAGTTTGCACTGTTATTAAGAAAATATAGTATTTTTTAGATGAATGCACTGTTATTAAGAA
>OVAU01001534.1:0-13531 GCA_900406315.1 Biscutella laevigata subsp. laevigata
CTTAGTCCGATCAGTCGAAGGCGGGTGTTACAATTAGCTTCTTTCAGGTCGTGGGGTGGTTAGAATATTGTTTTTTTAATCAAGTATAAAACGTCATTATTTACCGTTTTCTTTTAATATATTTCATCTAAGAAAGGAGGTTGATATTTTTTTGGTAAGGAAACAGGGAAACACCCCAACGTAAAACTAAAAACAAGAACCAAAACAGTGTCCGCTAAGCCCGACACTTTCTCGGAAAAGCAGTTCCGATCGCATCCTCCGTAACAGTGGGATCCAACATTATTGGGCAGGTGCTTAGAAGATGTATCCCCAACGGTAAAGTGAAAGCGTAGTTCGCAAGACCATCCGCGAGATGGTTTGCTTCTCTATACACGTGCTCAATTCGGACTATCCAGTCCCTCGATAAGAAGCCATAGCACAAACGTACTAGGAATGACAGTGGGTGAGTGTCTTCGATCCCTCTCCGGAGAAACTCGACCACCATCTTGGAATCAATCTCTACTTCCAGCCTTGTTACCTTGCTCTCCATTTATATAGTGATCGTGATCTAAGGTTAGGATATGAGGTTAGGATATGAGAAAGGAGGTTGATATAGTGATCGTGATCTAAGGTTAGGATATGAGGTTTTGTTGAATTGTTATTTCCTCCATTTATAATTGTCCATGTTCTTTGTATATATTACTAATATATATGCCTTATATTACTTGTTGTTTTGGTTTTTGGATTTTAGAAGGAATTATAATATAATAACAACTACTTTACAAAAAAATAAAAATAAAAGAGGTAATAACAAGAAGACTTTACAGTATCAAGATACACTTCAAAATCATACATTATAATACACATACAAAAGTAATTATATAGTATATCTTTTAGAAAAATATAATAACTTCATTTAAGTATTTAGTTGGAGAAACGGGAGACAAAGTCCGATATATTGAATTATTAGATCAATTTTCTGCAATTCAATTAATTAAATATAGTGTAACAAGTAGAAATATTCCAACGTGATATCATGAACCAAAATTAAGGAGATTATTCGGAGTATTCAATTCACATTTTGTGTATGTAGAGTGTAGATTCATCCTGGTACACATCACCATTATTATTTAATTATCATCTTGTTGTATATATATATATATATATATATATATATATATAGTTTAGTTGAATTATACATTCATTAATAAATTAGACATAGTACAAACCATGAATAATTCAGTTGTTCATAGATTTTGCTTACCATCATTGACTTTATATATGCCTAAATAATATAACAAAAACCTACAGAAAAGTAATATAATTGGTTCGTAATGGATGATAACATTAATTTGAAGCAAAGCCATTAATGGCAAATCTTTAAACAAAAAAAAAAAAAAAAGCCATTAATGGCAACTGTATGGTGTAATTTATTAGTAGCAAGAGGGATCACGAACATGCGACGACTTGCAAATTCAGTTGTGAAGTCTCAAACCAAAAGTTGACTTTTTAAGATTCCTTATCGGCTAGATTTGTTAAAACAATAGCCAAAAAATCGGACGATTAATCATGGGCATTCGGATATTCGGTTCCGGTTCGGTTTCATTCGGTTTCAGTTATTTTGGATATTGATTTTAGGATTCATATAGGGATCCCAAAATTTTCGATTTGGTTTCGGTTCAGTTTCATTTGGTTTCAGTTCGGTTTCGAATACTTAGAGAGGAGCCAAAAAATAACCGAAACTTTTCGGTTATATGGTTCGGGTTCGGTTCGATTTCGTTCCGTATAAACCAAAAAATTTAAGGGAAATACATTTAAATAAAACAAAAAATCAAATATTCGATTCGGTTAATAACCGACATTCATGGATACTCAGCTTAAGATCTATTTGGTTATTTTCCCATATCTGAAACCGAAATTTCGGTTCGGTCCGTTCGCTTCGGATAATATGCCAAGACTAAATTATTATCATATTTCTTTAAATCTATATTAAAAAAATGCATAATACATCATTATAAATACAAGGCAATTTAGGTCACTTGGGGAAAATAAAAGGAGTGACTGAGCATTAAGTATCTGAGAGATAAACATAGAGTTTTTTTACCAAAATCGTCGACTCAACTGAGAGTGAGAGATGTTGTAATCGGCAAGTCAAAGCGATCCAGCTTCTCTTCTTCTCCTCCTGCAATTTCTACGAATTCATCCTCTCATTCTCTCCTCCATCTTTTACCATCCTCGCATAACCATTTCAATTGCTTACAATCCACTCAATTCTTCCAGGTTAATATATCTCATTATCTCCTCCTTCATGTTCTTCACGATCTGTTGATTTTGTGTTTTTTTTTAGCGAATACTAGTTCTTATGCGTTGAAATCTAATTTTCCCGCTCATATCGTAATTGGTGCAACTATATATGAAACCATATGGAATATGCTCAATCTGTTCCCTTTGAGGATTATTCTCCTGTAACCTCTCTCTCTCTCTGTTACGTAATCATGTCGTCTTCACTATATCGTCTATATGTGCATGTAGGCCATTTCGGAATCCTTTAAAAATTGTTATCATCCATCTCTAAGTCATATTAGGAATAGGATAATATTAGGATTCTTAATCGGATTTCAAGTTTACCCTAAAATCTCACAGTTTATAATTTGTCTTTGTTGCAAGAAGTTGTATCAGTTACGTACTCTCCTCTCCTAAAAAAAGCAAGGTTTAGTCTGCAAAAATGTCTACAAATTCTTCTACTGGACATGCTTGTCCAGCTCCAATGAAAGCAACCTCTAATGGAGTTTTCCAAGGAGATAACCCAATCGACTTCGCATTACCTCTTGCCACTCTCCAGATTGTCATCGTTATCGTTCTCACTCGTCTTCTTTCTTACCTTTTAAGACCTCTCAGACAGCCTCGTGTTATTGCAGAAGTCATTGTAAGTTGTTAATTTCTCCAATCTTGATCAATACAGGCTGTATAATTAATCGTTGATTTGCAGGGTGGGATTATGCTTGGACCATCTCTCCTTGGTCGTTCCAAGGTTTTTCTTGATGCTGTCTTCCCAAAGAAAAGCTTGACTGTTCTGGAAACTCTGGCTAACCTCGGCCTTCTATTCTTCCTTTTCCTCGCTGGTTTAGAGATCGATACCAAAGCCCTTCGTCACACCGGGAAAAAGGCTTTAGGAATTGCTCTGGCCGGAATCTCTCTTCCCTTTGTTCTTGGCATTGGTTCTTCATTCGTTTTAAAAACAACAATCAACAAAGGAGTTGACAGTACCGCCTTTCTCATCTTCATGGGTGTTGCATTTTCCATTACTGCCTTCCCTGTCTTGGCTCGTATCTTAGCCGAGCTAAAGCTCCTAACCACTGAAATAGGACGACTTGCAATGTCTGCAGCTGCGGTTAACGATGTGGCAGCTTGGATTCTTCTTGCTCTAGCCATTGCTCTCTCAGGATCTAACACCTCTCCGCTCGTCTCTCTCTGGGTTTTTCTTTCTGGCTGCGGTTTTGTCATCGGTGCTGCTTTCATCATTCCACCAATCTTTAAATGGATTGCCCAGAGGTGTCACGAGGGAGAACCCATTGAAGAAACCTACATCTGCGCCACTTTGGCCGTAGTTCTTGTTTGTGGGTTTATAACCGATGCCATAGGAATCCATTCCATGTTTGGTGCTTTTGTGGTGGGTGTTTTGATCCCAAAGGAAGGACCTTTTGCTGGTGCACTCATAGAGAAGGTGGAGGATCTTGTATCCGGTCTCTTCTTGCCTCTTTACTTTGTGGCTAGTGGTTTAAAAACTAACGTGGCCACAATTCAAGGAGCTCAATCTTGGGGTCTTCTGGTTTTAGTCATCTTCACGGCTTGTTTCGGTAAGATTGTCGGCACTATTGGTGTTTCCCTTGCCTTCAAGATGCCTATGCGAGAAGCTGTAGCATTAGGTTTCCTCATGAACACCAAAGGATTGGTCGAGCTCATCGTCCTCAACATCGGGAAAGATCGAAAGGTACATACATTTTTCAACCTTTTACCACATTTGCATCAGGAAAGCTCGGAAGTTTTTTTTTTCGTCTCTTAAATGGATTATCTCTTTTTTGGGTTCTCTCAGGTTCTCAATGATCAGACATTTGCAATAATGGTTCTAATGGCTCTTTTCACAACCTTCATCACCACACCAATCGTGATGTCAGTTTACAAACCAGCGAGAAGAGCGAAGAAAGAAGGGGAGTACAAACACAGGACGGTAGAACGAGACAACACAAACACACAGCTTCGAATTCTCACGTGTTTCCATGGCGCGGGAAGCATTCCTTCAACGATAAACCTCATGGAGGCCTCAAGAGGTATCGAGAAAGGTGAAGGACTATGCGTGTACGCTCTTCACTTGAGAGAATTATCAGAGAGATCTTCAGCTATTCTGATGGTCCACAAAGTTCGCAAAAATGGGATGCCGTTTTGGAATAAAAGAGGGACCAACACAGGAGCAGACGCAGAACAAGTGGTGGTGGTTGCTTTCCAAGCTTTTCAACAACTAAGCAGAGTCAATGTCCGAGCGATGACAGCGATCTCCTCAATGTCTGATATTCACGAAGATATCTGCACTACAGCTGCGAGGAAAAAAGCAGCCATTGTGATTCTTCCGTTTCACAAGCATCAACAACTCGATGGATCGTTAGAGACGACACGTAGCGATTACCAGTGGGTTAACCGGAAGGTTTTGCTTGAAGCGCCTTGCTCTGTTGGGATTTTTGTTGACCGTGGACTCGGTGGTTCGAGTCAAGTCTCAGCCCAAGATGTTTCTTACTCCGTTGTGGTTTTGTTCTTCGGTGGTCGTGACGATCGTGAAGCTTTAGCGTATGGATTACGCATGGCGGAACATCCCGGGATCGAATTGACGGTTTTCCGGTTTGTGGTTTCGCCAGAGAGAATCGGAGAGTCTACTCGGGTCGAGGTTAATACCAACAACGATAACCAGACCGGGAAAAACCTAAAATCGGATGAGGAGATCATGTCCGAACTCAGGAAGAAGTCGTCGGCGGATGAATCGATCAAGTTCGTGGAGAAGCGGGTCGAAAACGCGACCGTGGATGTTAGATCGGCGATTGAGGAAGTGAGGCTGAGCAATCTGTTCTTGGTGGGTCGAATGCCAGGTGGCGAAATCGCATTGGCGATTAAGGAAAGCAGCGAGTGCCCAGAGCTAGGACCAGTCGGAAGTTTGTTAATATCGCCGGAAACTTCGACGAGAGCATCGGTTCTGGTGATTCAGCAGTATAATGGCGCCGAAACAGCACCGGACTTGGCTTCAGATGGGACGGAGTTATTGACTTCTTCGCCGGCTAAAGACTCTGAATAAACCGATGGTTCGGTTCTGGGATTGATTTACGATAGTTGGTTAACCTGTCGATATTCCGGTCTAACTGTTTCATTTCTCCTTTTTTTTTTAATAACTGGATTGAGTTTGAGTTTGCGTTTGAAAATAAATGGTTGTATGTATATATTGAAGTAATCGACAATATAATTATAGAAAAGGTTGCTCGTAGATCGATCTCCAGGATTCCACATTTCCGTCTTCCGTTTTCGTATTCGCCGGACGGTAAGTCCATCCGGTACTTTTGTGAATCGGAGAAGAGAAGGGGTCAAAATTATCCCCCGGAAATTTTGAGTTTCTAGGGTTTAGATTTTTTTTTTTCCAATAGGTCTTTGATTCCTTCGACGTCTCTAAAAGTTCTCGTTAAAAAAGGATATATTGTGTTTACGATTAAATAGAACCAAAAAAATTGTAGAGTTGCGACAACTTTTTTCTTTTTCAAGGATCAATCGACTCCGAAGAGGGGGCAATCGTTTGAATTTGTGACGCTCGATGTCTACGGCAGCGCTTCCGGTCGCCGGACCTCGCGTACAGGAAAAGGCGGCTGCAGCTCTGGTCAATTCCTTCCGTTTGGAGACGGTAACACATCGGTTACGTTTCCACATTCAAGTCGGACCCAAGAGTGACTCTAAAGAGTTTCAGATCTGCTGCATTTCTCTGGCTAAGTAATTTCTCTGCTTTTCTTAAAATCTCTGGGTTTTGAGTTTTAAATCATTTTTGATCATTTTGCTTCTTTAATTGCTAATTTCGTAATTCTTTTGCGTTTTGGGTGCAGAGGCATTGATTTTGCTATTGCGAATAATGAAATTCCGCAGAAGATTGAAGAGCTTCCCTCGTTGCTCAAACATGTTAGTTTTTCTTTGAGTTACTGAATGTAGTTGTATTTTAATGTTCAAGGCTGATTGTTAATGTTTTCCTTATGCGATGAAGGTGTGCCGACATAGATCTGATGTGTACACTAAGACAGCGGTTATGGTGCTGATGATCTCAGTTAAGGTAACACCCGAAAATAGTAAATGATATTTTCTAATTTTGGATTAGTAATCTGTGGAAGATTTCTGTTCTCCGGTGCCACTTTTCTTAGATAGTGAGGTCAAAAGGTTTCCAGTTTTCCACCATCTATGGCAACTAATTTGGTTTCAATTTATCTTGCTTGATTTGTGTTAATGGCACAGCACGCTTGTCAACTGGAATGGTTTCCGGATGGGGAGGGTCAAGAACTTATCGCTCTTGCTGACGAGGTCTGTCATATATAATAGCTGTTATTTGAATCCATGCATTAAATATAATAGCTGTTATTTTAAATTATCAGGATAATAACGTTTTCATTCTTGTTCAGATGATGAATAATTTTGGGCGTTCTAGAAGCGTTAGCCCCGGTAGTATAAGTCCGGGCAGTGTATTTTCCCAGATCATGGAGAGGTAGGTTTTGCTTTCTCTGTCCTCATAACCTGTGGCTTTGTTGAATGTTGTATGACAGATTGATCTTATTCCAGCTAAGCAGTACTAAAAACTTCTTGGTAGAGTGGTGGTCACTGGGGAAAAAAATCTAACCATTCTTTGAAATCTATTTCTTCTTGATCTCAGGTTCTATCCTTTTGTGAAGCTTGGACATGTTCTTGTTTCTCTTGAAGTGAAGGTGAGCTTGTATTCTGTTCTAAGCATCTGTTTCTGATATGTAACCCTCTAAGTGTGTCATTTTTTGGCTTTCTTTATATGTCAGGCTGGCTATACGATGCTGACGCATGATTTCCATATCTCAAAGAATATGCCACATTCTCTTCAGGAGAGAATTGTATGTATAGCTTGCCCTTGGTCGTTCAGTATTTTATTCTTGATATTTCCTTACTGAATACTATCTTTATCTGTGCATTTTAGGTTGCCATGTGTGTGTATATTCTTACTTACAACATGAGAATTTAACCATTGCTTGCATTCTACCTACCAGTCCATATACATTTTGAATCTTTATTTCTTTCAGATTGTTGATTTGCCTACTCTCTCTGTGCCTTTTGGTTATCATATGATTGCACTTACTCCACACTCTTGTTTGCTCTTCAGCTGTTATTTGTTGCCCAGACAGACAACGTAGACACTTCTGCCTGTATTATAAATCCTCCAGAAGTCAGGTATGAGAAATGCTTTTTTTTCTATTTTTTTTGCTGACAAGAAATATGATCCAGTTTAACATTCATGGCCTCTGTATGAAAATTGCAGCTTCATGATAAATGGAAAGGGGGTTGAGAAGAGAGTTAATATTGCAATGGTTTGTGCAATGTGATTTGTATTGGGATTTTTCTTCTTCGAAGTAGTTACCTGGGTTTGTATTTGTTTATTTTCTCTAGGATTCAGGGCCTCAACTTCCGTCAAATGTTACTGCACCTCTCAAATACGGCACAAACCTTCTTCAAGTGATGGGGAACTTCACGGGTACCTGTTCAATTATTTATATATATAAATATGTATTCTGTTGTCGTGTTTTTCAATCATTAACTTAATACGACGCTTGATTGTTCAAAGGTCATTGCACTATCGTAATTGCTTTTACTGGAGTAGTACTGCCGCCTGAAAAACCAGTGCTTAAAGATTACGTCCAGTCCGGAGTCATCGAGTCAAGTCCAGGTAATTCAAGAGCATGAGATAGGAGGACAATATTCTTCTATTCGCTGTACTTATATATAATTTTAAATCATTCAATGACCTGCAATGAAGAAGTTTGCCCCGAAGTAATGGCACTGTACTTTTTTATCTGACTATAGATTCTGACATCATCGAGGGGCCATCACGAGTATCTCTCAGTTGTCCTATAAGGTACCATTTATACTTTTATGTACAACGGTCTCAAGTTATGATTGTCTTTTGTTCAGTGATTTATTCTCTATTAAAACAGTCGAAGGCGAATCAAGCTTCCAGTGAAGGGTCAGTCATGTAAACATCTTCAGGTGATGCAACCAAATATCTTCTTCCTTTCCTTTAAATCGGCTTACAGTGTTTTGATAACCACCGGGTTGGAAAATGATCTGAAGATAATGTGGAATCTATCTTCTTGTTCTCCAGATAATTTTTCTGATATGTTGCTTTCTGCTACAGTGTTTTGATTTCTGGAACTATGTCCACATAAATATGAGAAACCCATTGTGGCGCTGCCCGCATTGTAATCAACCTGTTTGCTACCCTGAAATCCGTTTAGATCAAAACATGGTCAAGGCAAGTTTCTATATGTGTCGTAGTTTTGCTTTCCTCTACATTTTTGTGTTGGATAACTCGTGTCATGTCGTCTGCTCAGATATTAAAAGAGGCGGGACACAATGCCGCTGATGTAATCATCCAAGCTGGTGGTACATGGAAGGTTGCAAAGAAAACTAGCGATACCGAGGAACCAGTGCCTGAGATCATTCATGATCTTGAAGACTCAATAAGCTTCTTAAACTCTGGTCCAGATGTTATGGATCTTACTGGGGATGATGATGATACTGAAATGGAACTATTTTGTGACACCAAGGTTGTGGACCGGAAGCCCCATTTGTCTGATGTTCAGGGTCAATCTAATAATGACAACACAAGTCAAGATGCTTCAGACGATGATTACTGTTCCCTTTTTGATGTTTCTGATGTGATAGCTCTTGACCCGGTGATATCATCTGCTTTGGGCAACACTGTACCACCTGTGCCATTATCACAGACACCATCTCCAAGAGATAGACCAGCATCTACTTCCGCGGTCTTCACCACACCGAATTCCGCTCCACGGTTCTCTCATGTTCATGCTTCACCTGTTACGTCCACCGGAACACATCTTGGTAGAACCTCTAGTCCGAGATGGAACCAGACTAATCCATCTCAAGCGCCGTCAGTGACGAATCCGTACCAGGTTTGTGAATAAGTTTAATAGAACGCTTTCTTATCGAGTATCCGTTCATATGTTGTTGATATGTGTTCACTGCAGAGTCGGAGGGTCCCAGCTCCAATTACGAGCCAGTCTCCTGCATATGTACCGATTATCCCTAGAGTACTATCTAGCCAGCCTGACAGTTATTTCATCCGAAGTCTTAACAGTAACAATTTACGCACTCAAAGGCCACCCAATGTTCAATCCGTTTCCCGAACCAGTGACCTGATAGATCTGGACTCGGCTACCCCTGATACAAGCAACTGGCGCCCGAGGATGCGAGGCAGTCTTGTTCCCGGTGCATATTCCCCTGCTCTTGACCACATGATCATCAGGCCCACCCAACAGTCCCAAACTAGGATTCAAGGTTCACAACCGGTTCAGACACCACCGGTTCAAACATCTCAGGCACATCCACCTTTATCAACTGCGGCTGCCTTTAGGCCCGAGGCAGTTTCCGGAAACCGAAACCATCCAGTTTCTGCCCCTCCTGGCTTCACGAGGCCTTCTGGACCAACAGTACCGGTTCAAACATCTCAGGCACATCCGCCTATTTCAACAGCAGCTGCCGTAAGGCCCGAGGCAGTTTCAGGGAACCGAAACCATCCGATTTCTGCCCCTCCTGGCATAACGAGGCCTTCTGGACCAACAGTACCATGGAGAACTGGGTAGGCTAACATAAGGAACTTAGTAATTAATCTATCTTTGGCCAAAAGAGAAATAAAAAATGTATCTACCATTTTCCCTAAGAAATGAATCGGGTTCTGGATTACGGTATGCAAGTCAGGTTTGGTTTATGATGCTTTAAGTTATGGTGGGTGGCGTTGTAATATTTTTTTTGGTTTAAGTTAGCCCTACCATTTAGTAACAGTCACATTCGTTTCAAGTATGTGATCTATCTATATACACTTGTCTCTTGGGATAAGTAGAGTTATTAAAACCTATGATCAGTTTCACCATTAGTTTACTAATATCATCAGAGATTAGAGAAGCAGGAGAGGAACTAGAGTTGTCTGAGGAGAGAATTAAGAGTCTCCATTAGCTTCTCAAAAAATGATGATTCTGAATGCCTTCGTATGTCGTACGTACTTGAAACGATTCCAAGGTACAAATTACTACTACCTTGGAATCTTTTGCTTTTCGTACGTACATCACGTTTTTTTTTTTGTGAATACACAATGTGAGTAGCTAGGATGAGCATTGTTATTGACAAATTTCTGACCGTATTTGCGCCAACGATAACCATCATCAAGAACGGCATCATCACTGCTTGTATGAAACGCAATCCTTGGAACTTTCCTCGTTCTTCCTTTCCTCTCGTGTGTGATCATTCTCAGACGCATGAAACCTCGCTGGATACCAAGAAGATATATGAGGCTCGTCTTCCCCGGAAAATGTTATATAAGTTTAAAATCAAATTATATAATTTTATTTAAAGTTTAAAATGGTAGAATATTAAAATTATTAGAGATGATTTTACTTTAAATATATAATTTAGTGTAGAATATAAAACAGAGATGCTTAAGATACCAAGGCCAACTATGTTTCACCTAATTTTCTGTGTTACTGAACTTTATTTTTTTTGTTTGAATAAATATAACCATATATATGTATAACTCTTATTAACGATAAATATCACTCCTTTTACCCAAATTTTGTAGAAGTGTTTAACTTTAGTCCTGAAAATTAGTTAAAAATTCATAGAAATGTCTACATTTTTTTTTTTACATTTCTTTTAAGATAGTTTTCATTCTTTCTGATGTACTCTTCACCTAGATTTCGAATTTCAGAATGGACAAAAAAGGGAATGTGTCCTCCGGTTGTGGTCACATCGACAAAAAGAAAAAAAAATGTTAGTTGCTTTAGGCATTGAACCGAACCATACCCTTGGAGACAATACGGTTCCTCAATCTCTCTTACCTCCAAAGCAAAAATTTAATTGGGCTTTTTTGGCCCATTAATCAAATCGCGGCCCAATTTGGGACACTTAGAACAAATATCATATAAAAGTGGAGACTCCGGACGAATTTAGGAATTCGCGTAGGAGGAGGAGAGAAACCAAATACCTTACAAACGCCGGCACCTCTTCCTCTCTTCCGTCGCCTCCTCTTTCAATTCTCATCGCAGTCATGGTACATCTCTAAACCCTCTCTCACTGATTGATAACTTGATTCCTAATTCTGACCATGTTTTCCCGCAATTTCAGATCATTTCGGAGAAGAATCGCCGCGAGATCTCCAAGTACCTCTTTAAAGGTACGCATCTTTGTTTCCCAGCTTCCTTCTACTTTATTTAGTTGTTTTCAATCTCGTGCTCTGCTTGGGCAATGTATATATGCATTGTAACTGTTGGGTATGGTTATGGTGCAGAGGGTGTTCTGTTTGCTAAAAAGGATTTCAATATGCCCCAACATCCCTTGATTGAAGGTGTTCCCAATCTTCAAGTAATCAAGTTGATGCAGAGCTTCAAATCAAAGGAATACGTGCGTGAGACATTTGCTTGGATGCATTACTACTGGTTCCTCACCAACGAAGGCATTGACTTTTTGAGGACTTACCTCAATCTCCCCTCTGAGATTGTTCCTGCCACTTTGAAGAAGCAACAGAAGCCTCTTGGCCGACCTTTCGGAGGTCCACCTGGTGATCGTCCTCGGTAATTATCTCGATATCTTGAATTTGTATCGTTGATGATTTTCTATATTGTGTGACTCTGATCTGAATTGATTTGATATGACAGTGGGCCACCTCGTTTCGAAGGAGAGAGGAGGTTTGGTGACAGAGATGGATACCGTGGAGGACCAAGATCAGGTGGTGAGTTTGGTGACAAGAGTGGAGCTCCTGCTGATTACCAACCTTCCTTCAGGGTACAATCTCTCTTCCTTCTCTTTCTCTCTGAATTTGGTTCTCTACTACTTTTCTTTAACTTTGGAATGATACTCTTTAGAGGTTACGCAACTGTGATATGATCAACTTAGTTTTAGAAACTTTTCAGTAGTGGTTGTTCCGTGTTCTATGTTTTTGCACAAGTAAGTCATGACTTAAAATGTTGACAAGACTCGAAAAGTTCTTAAGAGTAGTTACTTTTTTTTTGTCTTGTGTAAATTGATGTTCTCTAATGAATTGCCAGAACTCATGAAAGACTTAGATGTGGCATTAAATTTGGTTGGTTTCATGTTTGTAAAAAAGTACCTTAAGTAGGTAAAAATCTTTTGATAAAAAATAACAGTATCGTTCTTATCATTTGTTGGTGAATAACGAAATATTGTGGGGGTGATACAGGGACCAGGAGCTAGGCCAGGGTTTGGTCCCGGTGGCTTTGGTGGTGGTGCAGGTCCAGCCGCTGGATCTGATCTCCCTTGAAATTGACTACTATTACTTTTGTGTCTTCAAATAGCACCCACCTTCAATTTTAAGAACCAACTTCTTATGTAACTGTTTTTGTTCTTTCATTTATTTTCTCAATATCATTGTTTTATGTTAGAATCTTATGAAAAGAGTTCTTAGGCATTGATAGTTTGAAAAGATAACTTTTCATGGATGTTTCTAAAATCGTGAACATGAAAACACTTGTATATTTTATGATATACACTCCTGGAATAGAAGGTTTTGAATCAGATAAGTTTGAACAATCCATAAATTCATTCATGATTTTCTGTTTTCTCATAAACACCTAAATCTACACATCGTCTGTGGCAACAATACATCTTATCATTATGATACAAGAAAACGAAATTGTTCTGTGCAAAAAGAGCAGATCCAGTATGTAAAAGATTAGCGATGCTTTTCTAACCTATGTATTTAGTTTTAGATGCTGAAGAGATGCCAAGACCGAAGATACGATGTGAAGTGAACCTGTAACTATAACCATTCCTGAGTCACTGCCTGTCTCACTGCTGAGAATCTTGTAGCCAAGCTTTAAAGAACCAAACACACTTTTGTTTTCTAAAACTTCAATAAACCCTGATCCCAATTCATCTGCAGCTTTTATACATGATTCCTTCAAAACCGAGCACGCCGTTGATCTAGTCTTGGCTCCACCAATGTCTGTTTCTGTTACAACCACTGTCTCTGGTTTTACACCTGAGAGAAGTTCTTTTGCAAAGGACACCTGATCTTTATCACTAGCCATAGCAACCACAAACACCACTCTCTTCTCTGCGAAATCCTTCTTTATCATCTCCTTTAGAGCTCTTGCAGATTCTTTGGTGTGAGCTGAAAGCAGACCAATGAGACAGAGACGTTAAAAGCTATTGTATCAAGGCAAATGGCAAAGAGAGATCTTAACCTCCATCAAGAAGTACAGTTGCTCCG
>OVAU01001535.1:0-14574 GCA_900406315.1 Biscutella laevigata subsp. laevigata
AACTAGAAATTAGAACTTAAGAAGAGAAAAGGGAACGAGATGGGAGCGAAGGATGATGGAGAAGAAGAGAAAAGGGAATCTGTAGATCCAAATCTCTTAATTGGTTTAGTTATAAATAGCGAAAGGATAATTGAGTCATTTCATCACTGAGAAGTACCTTAAATTCAAAGGGTATGTTTATTAGCAAATACTTTTGAAAAATAGTGTTTTTTAGCTATTGTTTCTAATTGGAATTAGGGTATTATTAGGGTAGGATACCCTCACAAGTAGGTTAGGGTAGGGTAGGGTAGGATACCAATAGATAAGCTCATATGAATCTAAGACGAACCTTCTCACGATCGACATGTCTGCAAAAGGTTTCGTAACCCTCATTTTCACGCGACGCAACCACGTGATGACACGTATCACTATGAGATCCGGATATTAGAGTTCTCTTTTGAGAATCAGATATGGGTTTCATTTAATTTTTTTTATTTTCTTTTGGGTCATTAATTGGGCTAAGAACCTCTTAATATATCTCAATGCACTTGGTTTTGAGCTGGAATGGGAGCTGAGAACTGTAAACAGCTGGGAGCGGGAGCTGTGAGTTGTGAGCTGGGAACATGAGTTTTGTGCCGTGAGCTGGGAGCTGAAAGCTGGAAACAAAAGTGGTGACTTGTAAAATTTTAAAAATAATTATTTAACATTTTAGTTTTAAAATTATTTAATCAAATAATTTAACATTTACAATTTTAATAATTATTTTCAACTAAAATATATTTATTTTTTGAAATTTTGCTGCAGACAAACCAATTTTTTTAAAAGAAATAATTATTAGTATTGAACTTATAATCAAATAATGTATTTTATTAATTATTTTATTTTATAAATTGGTAATATAGTTAATTAAAATTGTATATACGTTTCTAAAAGTTGGTAAAAAGTAGGTTAGTTAATAAACGTTATTTTTTAATATTTTCCATTTTAGAATTTTAGTGTAGAAAAATAAGGGCGATTTTAAAATTTTAAATTTTCATCAAATAATTTCTCGTTTAAGATTTTAGTAATTATTTAAATTTGAAAAACAAAATTATTTAAAAGTTTTTGAAATTTTGTTGCAGAAAAAATAATTTAAAAAAAAGAAAAATATTAACTAGAATCTAACGCAACTAATCAAATAATGTAACATTTTTATTTTAATAATTTTTAATTTCTTTTACAATTAAATTATTTAAAAAATTTTAATTTTTTGGAGAAAATGTATTTTTTAAAATGAAAATATTTATTAGAATTTGACTCAGTTACAACAAACAACTTGGCATTTTATATTTTAATAATTATTTCAGTTTTATTAACAATAATTATTTAATTAATTAAAGTGATTTAAGAGTTTTTGAAATTTTGTTGGAGAAAAAAATGGATTAAAAAAAATTACTATCTAACGCATCTAAACTTTTGGATTGAGAGAGTTATAACGCGAGTCAGTTTATTAGTTTTTCACACGTGTGATGGTTAACGCACTTAATAGAAAAATTTATGTAATTGGCGTTGAGTGATGATAACTTTAACGCAACCACTGTCGAACGACACATCCAATCACGCATTTAGTAACTTTGGGGTAAATGTTAATAACCAAAGAAATTTCTGGTTTATTAATAAACCAATGAAATTAAGTCGGTACAAACTCGCCGCTTAAAATACTTGGTGGTTTGAATAAACCGGATGAAATCGAACCTGTGGAGCGTTATAGAATAACACTAGAATTGTGACCTCAAATATTTAACATTTCTTATATAGAAATGTGATTTTATTGAGAACTTTTGGGTATTTGATTTATATAGAAATGTAATTAGTATAATTTCTTATAACAAAAACAAAAGTGATAAATATAGTTTCAATTCACCGTGTCAATGGCTCTATCAGTAAGAGGGTATCTAAAATTTGAATTTTATTTGAAAAATATTAGTTTGAACCCGAAAAAATATGAAAATATTCGAAAGACTTTTATATATTTCATATTAAATGTTTAGATATTTTATAAGTTTTATTCTCAAATTATTTTTATTTTTGTATTTTTATGATATTTTTGAAATGAATATGATTTAATCTATTTTATAACTTTTATTCTTTATTTTATGTCTATTTTTGTATTTTTCCAGATTTATTAATATTTTTAATTTATAGATTAGAAATACTCAAATCAAATTCAGAAGAACTCAAATACATGTTGGTATCCAACTCGAATCCAGAAGTATCTGAATCCAATCTAACTTAAAAAGTAAAATAATTCAATGTTGATAATAGCTTGATGTACACGAAAACACTATGCGGATTTGGGGTAACTAGATTATTAGATCAACCGTTTTACACAAGTAACTTCTTTATTCGTTAAGTCATAACTAGAATAGTTGGTGGCTTACACTCTTTGAAGATAAAAACACACCTTACATAACACGATCGATTTGTGAAAATTCTCCGACCATTTATAACTCCTCTCTTGATTCAGAATCTCCCTTAGGAACTTTCTCAAGGAGTTTGGAGAGCCACTTGGCAGATAGTTTCTCATGCCGTCCCGAATTGCTAGCATAGGCGACATAGTAGAGTCCAGACCTCGTCTTGTATCCATCTTCCCACTCTAGTCCATCCAAAAGCGACCACACAAAGTAACCTTTAACATTAACCTTGTCCTCGCTGCAAAACAAAGCCATGGTTTTGTCATCAAATCGATCCCTCAAAGAGAAGAAGAAGAAGAAGAAGAAGAAAAATCTCACCAGACTGATCCGTGTAAAGCCATGAGATGTCTCATAAGATAATACTTCCTGTTATTATCACTGAGTGCATCAGGAAGTACATCTTTCTCTCCAAGTGTCTCCTTGTACCCTGCAAATGCAATGAATTTGATTGAGATCTTAGAGTATCTTCTCAGCAGAAAGCCTAAGAAACCAATGGCTTACCATTTCCAGTGACGATGATTTCTGGATCATTATAGTTCTCTTTGATGTATTTCAAAACTTTTCTTAATCCGTCTGCACAAACTGGATACTTCGCATTAGCTGGCTGAGAACCAATCTTGAACCCATCTGGATTTACCGCTGAAAGGAACAAGAAGATTAGTAACTGTGACATAACTCTAAGCAACAAGAGTTCTGGTTGAAAACCAGAGCATACAATGGAATTGCAGGCCAGAATCAGCTTCCCAACTTGGTTTCTCAGGATCCACAGTGTCCACATGAGCAACAAATGCAGAAGTGAAGTAATTGATACCAACAAAATCATAAGAACCCTTAAGTTTCTCCTTCTGGTCAGAAGTAAACGATAGTAATCGAGCACCAACGGTATCCTTCATTATCTGAGGGTAATCTCCATGAATTATGGGATCAATAAACCTACCAAACAGCAGAATCAAAACTCAAAACGCTACACTTATAACATTGTTTCTGAAGATTACTCTTCACTCACCAGCCTAGAGTGAAATCCATAGCTCTCTTCACTATCTCCTCACCATAGCTTGATTTCTTATCATAAGGTTCAAACCACATTGAATTCAGAACTATTCCGATCTTCCCATCTTTGCACTGTTCATTTCAGATTCATCAGATCCAATCCAAGTTTGAAAGAATCAGATTATATACATTGGTCTAGAAGATTTACCTTTTTGCATTTCTTGAATTCATCCACAGCTTCAGCATGAGCCAACAACAGATTGTGACTAACAGTGTAGACTTCATGTCCAGACTTGCCTCCAACGCATTTCTCATTGACATATTTAGAGCTAAATTCATAAGGCTCGTTTATAGTGACCCAATGCTTCACTCTATCACCATACTCGTTGAAAACAAACACTGCAAACTCCCGGAAATCCTCCCTGTAAACGAGTCAGTAAGTAACCGCAACAAGATAGGAAACAGAACTGGTTTAAGGCTTGAAGGACTTACAAAATATGGTCACTCAAGAAACCGCCATATTCATCTTCAAGGGCTTGAGGTACATCCCAATGAAACAAGGTAACTACAGGCGTTACACCTGCAAAACTCAATCAAGAGTTTGCTTTTAGCTACAACGTAAGGAAAAGAAGAGAGGAGATTTGATAATAACCATTTCGAATGAGCTCGTTGATAAGATCACTGTAGAATTTGACTCCTGTTTCACTGATTCCCTTGTCTTTTTTCCCATCTGGTAACAAAAGAAATCGATGAGAGAGAGACCAACTCATATAATTGCAATCCAAGAATCATTAGCCAGAAGAAATTGATACTGTCTTACGAGGAAATATTCTTGACCAAGAAATGGAGAACCTAAAGGAATCCATGTTCAGTTTTTTCAATAGTTGAACATCTTCCTGCAAAATTTTCAAGAAGTTCGATTCAAGGAAGCATCTCTCATGTACATCTTCAAAAACTTATCTTCAACAAATCAATACCTTATAGTGATTATAGAAATCAACTCCAAGCTTGCCATCATCTGCAGATTTGAATCACAAACTCTTTGAATTAGTCTCAGAATCATAACAGTGACTCACATACACAAGTAGATAGAAATCAACTAGAAACATTGTTAATAATCTTCTGATTGACCTGAATGTTTAAGAGTGAATGAGTCCCAAATGCTCAAACCTCGACCTCCTTCTTTTTCTCCACCTTCATGCTATACAAAGAAGTTTGTTCATAATCAAGAAAAGATTTGTTGGTCAACGGCTATTCAACAAAATTTCACTTCTAAATTCCAAATTCGTTTTTACCTGAAAAGCAGAAGTAGCAGCACCGAACAAGAAATCATCGGGAAAGCTACCACGACCAAAGGTGGAGCTCTTCGGACAAACTGGTTCACCATCGACGGTGGTCGGATAAGCTATAACGGCGAGAAGTAAACTTAGAAAGAGAATCGCTTTCAACGACATTTTCAGTTAGTTTCTTTGTTATACTTCACGAGATAATCGTGTTCTTTTACTTATAAGGTTCAAGATCCAATACTTCGAGACGAAGATTAAAGTTTCTCTCTCAAGGTGATGGAGACGTGTATGACAAATTAATTTTATAAAAAATGTAAATTTATTTGATTTTTCGAATATATTTATTTTTCTTTGGATAACGATTTACTTACTATACACAACTGAAACCTAATCCCTTAAACCTCGCCGACGACGAAACATGGCATTATCTTCTCCTTCGCTCCGTTTTCTTCCTCAGTCTCCGTTCAGTGCACACCGTTTAAATACAGATAAACCCTTTCTCTTCGCCGTTAATCACCAACGTTCATCCTCTTTCGCGGTTAGAACTCCGGGAGGATTAGTCGTTGACGCTATCTCCGGAAAATCCTCTACTAGGACAAAATCGAAATCAAAACCTCCTCCTCCTCCTCCAGTGATTACTGTGGCTGAAGATGAAATAAAAGAGGAAGACATTTCCGAATCAGAAACAGTCAACATTGCCGAAGATGTCACTCAAGTGAGTTTAAAGACCTCTTACATAAAAGTGCACTGCTTTTTCCGATTAAACGGAAGTTATTTTGAATGTAGTTGATTGGAAGCACACCGATGGTGTATCTCAATAGAGTCCCTGATGGATGTGTGGCGGACATTGCTGCAAAACTCGAATCAATGGAGCCCTGCAGAAGCGTCAAAGATAGGTCAGAAAGATTGTATTTACTACTAGTTTTGATCTTATGGAGTGAAAAGATTGAACACTCTCCGAATTCTCTAGATTACAGTCTGATTCATTCTTGATGATCCTTAAACAGTTTCCCATTTTCTGCAGAATCGGTCTGAGCATGATCAACGAAGCAGAAGGCAGTGGAGCCATAAGTCCAGGGAAGGTTATTATTCCACATCTTGCCTTTCAACAATTTGATCTTCTGTATTGCTAATTCGTTTATGGAAGCAGACTGTATTAGTAGAACCAACAACTGGAAACACTGGCCTAGGGATTGCTTTTGTGGCTGCAGCTAAAGGCTACAAGCTTATAGTGACAATGCCAGCTTCGATAAATGTTGAAAGAAGGATGCTTTTACGAGCACTAGGAGCAGAGATTGTGTTAACACATCCAGAGAAAGGTCTCAAAGGAGCAGTGGATAAAGCTAAAGATATTGTTCTTCAAACAAAGAACGCATACATGTTTCAACAATTCGACAATAATGCAAATACAAAGGTAAACAACTTAATTACGCTCTTTAATTCGAGCTTTGGAATTTATGGTCCGAGGTGTTTTTTCTTTTTAGATCCACTTTGAAACAACAGGACCGGAGATCTGGGAAGATACAATGGGTAATGTTGATATATTTGTTGCTGGAATTGGAACTGGTGGTACTGTAACTGGTACTGGAAGTTTCTTGAAAATGATGAACAAGGATATTCAGGTTATTATTCTCTTCCTCCTGTTTTCTGTTTTCTGATTTAACCTTAATCTGAAAGTTCCTTAAAACATAGGTAGTTGGCGTTGAACCATCTGAAAGAAGTGTGATTTCTGGAGACAGTCCTGGTAAAGAGCATTACAGCTTCATATTCTCCAAATTTGGCATTTTTCTGTACAGAACTTTACATGTTTTTCAGGTTACTTACCGGGGATCTTGGATGTTAAACTACTCGATGAAGTGTTTAAGGTTAGCAATAATCTCACCTAAGTCAACGTTCCAAAACTATACAAAGAATGAAAGAGAGATCATGTGAAAAACAATAGGTTAGCAACGGGGAAGCAATAGAGATGGCGAGGAGACTTGCATTAGAGGAAGGATTACTGGTATATATAGTAACCTCTTTTGTTTTTCTCTCTACATAACATTTGGTTTATACTTTTGCTGAATGTATATTCACATTAGGTTGGGATTTCATCTGGAGCTGCTGCAGTAGCAGCAATCAGTTTGGCTAAAAGAGCTGAGAATGCAGGAAAACTTATCACTGTAAGGAGGAAAAACAGATTTTAACTTAGTAATCACATTTAATGGTTTAGCTCTAATGGATTTCATGTAAATAGGTTCTGTTTCCAAGCCATGGCGAGAGGTATATCACAACGGCTCTGTTTAGTTCTATCAACCAAGAGGTTCAAGAGATGAGACATTCGTAGAAGTCATTAGAAACCATTCAAGTTAGGACCTTTGGGAGAGTGTAAACCACAAAATCTCTTTACAATGGAGACCTTACAGATTTTGAGAAGGCTAGGTGGTAACTGGTCAGAGCTCAAAGGAGAATGAGAGAGAGAAACATGTCTCTAGATCAAATCAGAGATCTTGTTACCATATTCTTCCCGCTCATATAGTAATATGTTTGGTCATCTAAACGTTGAAGTTGATTCAATGGAGATCTCCAAGATCAAACCAAGAGAATGAAACCAAACCGAAATGATCAAACCAACAGAATATTTCTAGAGTGACAGTATTAAGAAATTAAAATATGATAATATTAAGAGATCGATGTGTTCAAAGGTGAGACAACAAGTGCCATTGTCAAAGGGAAGAGAGCTTACACATGGAATCGAATGTGTATACGTGTCAGCTACACAGAATTAGTTGTGTGACTTGTCTGCATAACGTGGAGACTTTGTTTGTCCAACCGCCATCGCTGTCGGTAATAATCAAAAATCGTAGAAACAGTATGCAGTCTAGATTTTTCCTGACTAAACGGGACGTAGTTCTGTGAACGTGGAATTATTCGGAATTCGTGAGGTTATTTATTTCACACTTTCTTTTTCTATGTAATAGGCTAATAGCAGCTTATGATAATTACGCATATATATATATATGTAAGTAATCATAATTTAAAAATACAGAATTAAATAATTATTACCACTATGTTTGTATGTACAAAAATCAAAACACATACAAACCTTTCTATCTCTACCATTTTTCTCTATATCTTATAGTAATCGAGACGTTTCACGTACATTCTGACATATTATCCTAAAAAGTGCAAAAAGGTAAATTTCAATTTCCAATTTGTTTCTCCTTTCTTCATTATTTTCTATGTTCTTGATTTCGACGAGCTCTGTCTCTCTGTCCTCTCTAGTCTTCTTCTTCACTTGAACTTGAACTAAGGTAATTTATCACTCATACTCCATATATATATGTTCGTTTGATAGATACATGACATCATTGTAATTATGAGTTTGGGCTTATTCGAAACTGCATGCTTATGTTCATCAAATCTTGACTGTACTTAAGAGTTGTGCAAGTTTTTTTCTTTTGTTCTATGAAATTGTCCATTAAGCCTTTGCTAGTTGCAGTATATGTGTTGCCATTGATGGACTTGTTTAAACGTTTTAATTATACAGAATATATAAGTATAATGAGCACTCAAGAAGAAATGGAGGAAAGACTATTGGGTTTAGGCTCCGATGGTAAGAGTCAAAGTGACAATAGAGAGAGTCTCTATCTGAGGAAGAAGGTTTGGAGTGAAGTAAGAAGAATGTGGAGAATAGCATTACCTTCATCTTTGTTCAGAATCACTTCTTTTGGTAGCATCATTGTAGCTCAAGCCTTCATTGGTCACTCCTCTGAGTTAGGTCTTGCGGCTTACGCACTTCTCCAAAGCACTTTCGTCCGCTTTCTCTACGGTTTGATGGTAAGAACAACAACAACAACAACAACAAGTGTTACTTTGAATTAGGCCTGAGCATTCGAGTAATTGGTTCGGTTTAATACAGGGTGGTATGTCAAGTGCAACAGAGACATTATGTGGGCAAGCGTATGGAGCAGAACAGTACCACACAATGGGAATATATCTACAACGTTCTTGGGTCGTCGACACGGCCGTGACCACTCTATTCCTACCGTTTATCATCTTCGCAGGTCCTATTCTTCGTCTCCTCGGTCAAAACATAGAGATAACAAAGACTGTTGATGAGATCTATCCTTGGATCATTCCTTATGTCTACAGCTTAATCTTCACTATGACTATGCAAATGTACCTTCAAGCACAAATGAGGAACGCTATTGTCGGTGTTCTTTCCACATTGTCCTTGGCTATTGACCTTGTGGTTACATGGTGGTCAGTGAGTGTTATGGGGATGGGCATTGGTGGTGCGCTTCTTGGCCTTAATGTGAGCTCTTGGGCGTTGGTTTTAGCTGAGTTTGTGTATGTTTTTGGTGGATGGTGTCCGTTTACTTGGACCGGGTTTACTTCTGCTGCTTTTCTTGACCTGATTCCTATGCTCAAGCTCTCCATTTCTTCAGGCTTCATGATTTGGTAATGTCTCTATGTATTCTAGAATTTTGGCGTCTAAAGTGATTGTTTTATGAGCTTTAGTTCGGGACTGGCCTTATGTTGTAGTGTTCTGTTTTGTTCTCTAATACCTTCACAAATTTCATACAGCTTGGAGTATTGGTATTTGAGCATTCTTGTATTAATGGCTGGTTACACAGAAGATGCGAAAATCGCAATCTCAGCTTTCTCAATATGGTAATACCAAAAACCTTCCTACTCAATTGGAAAAAAACATAAAACAAAAAACCAAATCATATTGAGAAATTTGCAGCCAATACATCTATACATGGGAACTCAACATATGTCTTGGCTTCTTGGGTGCAGCTTGGTAATGCTCTAACTTTTCAATCTTTGAATGAACTGCAATGATGTTTCTTATATGTAAAAAAATGGAATTTGTAGTGTCCGAGTGGCTAATGAGCTAGGAAAAGGAGATGCAAATGCAGTGAGATTTTCAATAAAAGTGATACTCAGTGTATCAATGTTGATCGGAGTTATATTCTCAGTTCTATGTTTAGCTTTCTGTGGTCAGATATCGTATTTGTTTTCGAAGAGTGATGAAGTTTCAGAAGCAGTGGATGATCTATCGATGATCCTTGCAGCATCAATCTTACTCAACAGTATTCAACCAATACTCTCAGGAGTAGCAGTAGGAGCAGGGATGCAGAGTATAGTTGCAGTTGTGAATTTGGTTTCTTATTATGCAATTGGTCTTCCTCTCGGTCTCATTCTTACTTATGTTTTCCATCTTGGTGTTAAGGTAATAATAATAACAT
Organism: Biscutella laevigata subsp. laevigata; assembly: GCA_900406315.1. NCBI lineage: Eukaryota > Viridiplantae > Streptophyta > Magnoliopsida > Brassicales > Brassicaceae > Biscutella > Biscutella laevigata. Next base: position 9,946 of record OVAU01001535.1, read on the forward strand.
TCTAATTCCAGTTATATACTATTTTACATTTTTAAGTAATATACTATTTTATTTGGAATTGTAGGGATTATGGTCTGGGATGTTGGGTGGTATTGCTATACAAACACTGATATTGTGTTTCATCATTTACAAAACTGACTGGGAATTAGAGGTAAACAAAATTAACTTTTGTTTATTATTACTTCAAAACCGTTTCGATTGTTTTCATTTTAAATATGTCTATTGTATTTACAGGTTAAAAAGACAAGAGAACGTTTGAGAGCGTGGAGCCTTAAGCAGTCAGATGAAGAGTCAAGTCCTGTAAGAGAAGATGAGAGGAAGTGAATAAAGTTTTTTTATTTCACTGTCTAATTTTATGCAAGTATCGTTTATGTATATTGTCTAATCAATAATGTTGATTTTTATTTATCACACTGCATTTCTTGTATATAAATACATAAAGAAATGATATGAAAAATTAAAAGTTTTAAGAAGAGAAAAACAGAGAATATTTGTACAAAAGATTGTAAGCAGGCAAGTCTTTGATGCTTGAAACATCATTCAGTGCAAGCTCACGTTCCAACTGTGCTCTTGTCGATTTCAGAACCTCCTGCAACCCAATTAAAACCGGTTAACACATAACCAAACCGGAAATTCAATTTGGTTCAAAGACAAATTTACATTAAATTCCATGTAAGAAGCTCTTTTGGCAAGCCATTGTGCATCCATCATTTGGAAAGCTATACAGTAAAGATTATCAAAAGCCATTTCGTCTTCTTCCAGAAACTCCAATAACCTTATACCAGCTATCGTTGATGGTTTACCTGATCAGTGTACAAACACATTTGGATGATTTGAAATCATCTGTTCCACAGGTAGAAGAAGAGAATGGGAAGAGGAAATTTTCATAAGCTTGATCACTCTACCTGCTTGGAGGTCTAACATTTGTGCCAACATGAATGAGATGTTGATTCCAGCAACTGCAAAAGGATATTCCCATTCGGCTCTTGTTCCATCTTGTTTATGCAACAATCTATGGAATGATTCCTGTCAATGTCATAATCAAAGAACTCAGATACTCTATATATAGAATTGTGTAAAGTCAGTAACTATGGCACTGATTCTCTTTAATTATATGGTTGCTTTTTAAAGGGTCATGAGAAGATCAAAAATGTAGATGTGAATCAGAGAGGGATAACAAACCGGATATGTCTTTGCAAAGAAGATTAGATTCTCCAGTGAAATATATCCTCCACCTCTACAAACAAAATTTATGGAACCTAATCATTAGTACAATGGTTAGAGAGATGAAGAAGATTCACACGAGCAAAGACAATGTTATCTACCGAAAATCTGTTGAAGGGTCTATTCCTTGCCAACCCATTTCCTTCCAGAGTTCTGATTTAAGAGGTGGTAGTTCCCTCTGTGGATAAGCTAACCTCCATAGTTGTCTAAGTGCATCCTGTGAATCAAGTAAAACTCAGACAAAACTTTCATATGAGGGATTATTGTCGAGAATTAACTAACTATCAAGCAAACAGAGAGTTCAGGAGAACACTTACTTGATGCTCCATTCGAGATCCATCAAACGGGATTTCTATTCTTCGTTTAAGGTTTCTAAGCCTTTCTTCCTAGTAAGAGGTAAGAAAATACAGAAGGGGCATCAAATTGACAGTTACAATCTTTCCCAAGATAAGATATATCCTTTGAATGTTACCTGCAACATACTAAGAGGCGGCAGCAAAAGTTTCCCACCAGTACCTATTTGACCAAATGAAGGAAGAGAAAGAAACCTTCCAAGAAGTGAACCAGATGCAAAGACAACGTTGGCTGCAAAAACAAGAAACAAATTGACCTGTGATAGTCCCCTTTTAAGCAATCAATGAGTGGTGATAGTAACAAGGCAACCAAAACATACCTATCCACTGAGCCCATTGTGCAATCAACTGAGAAAAGATTAATGTCCAGTGAACTTCTTGTCTCTTATGTTCTTCTTCCCAAATATCTCCCAGACTACGTTCCTAAAAGAGAAATGACACAGATAAATAATATATAAAAGGGTTCTTCTCATCTCTATATGAAAAACTCACAGTGAACAACTAACCTCATTGTATCCATCTCTAGATTCTCTACTATTGTCACTACTACTTCCCAACAAGGGTTCACTTAAAGTTTCAGAATCTGTTGCATCATAACGTTCATACTTCCTCCCATCTACATCCCCATGATGAAGTCGCCTTCTTATAATCGCAGATGCCATCTTGTAAAGCAACAAATACAATTAAAAAAGCCCCTGCAGGCAAATAAAAAACGTCAAAATTTGAGTCTGCATTTCCAGGAATCAGCAGAAAGACCAATAAACACCTTTCAATTGTTAAGTCTTTCACATTTTTCTCACACTAGATCCAAACTCCACACAAGATCACAGTACAGATAGAAATCAGTTGAACAAAACGAACCCTATAAGCTTCAACTGAAACAAAATGCGTGGGAGTAACTCAACAAGAAACAAAAATTCGATCTAGCAAACTAAACACCGATGCATCTGCACAAAGACACCAACCATTGAATCATTATAAATCTCAGAAAACCAAACAGAGCTCCGTAAATCACAACGGAGATTCCGAAAAGACACAGAGAAACCATGATCGCTTAAAACCCCACAAGTCAGGACTTTTTACCTTAATCATAAGGAAACATCACAAAAAATCCAAATTTCTTGGTCATCTAAGATATGCATACAATCACAAATTGCGTACGAACAATTATCTTACAGATAGCGTGATTAGGAGTGAAAAAGGTGAGGGCTTCCTCGAGAGAGGCAGGAACAATTCTCTCTCTCTCTCTCTCTCTAACATCTCTCTCTCTAATCTCTATTAATTAATTTAATTAATTCCTTTGGTTGGGTCAACGAACCGGTTTACATTTTTGGTTAAGGCATTTCAATATCCATAAACAAATATACCGAAGTGGGCCGATATTAATAAATACAATTAGTTGAGTTCATATCCGACCCGACTGACTCGACCCAACTTGTATTCGGATAGCTCTCCAGATGATTGATTCATCAATCTTTCAGATCTCTAATGCAATCTCCAGAATCCCTCTTCTTAAACCCTAACGTTATCTGCCGTCCGGTATCTTTTCCGACGACCAATGACGATTCACGCTGCAGTAATCCAGAAGCTTCTGAACACCGGCGCACATCTCGGCCGTCGCGCCGCCGAGCATCATTTCAAGCAATACGCTTACGGTACTCGTAACGGAATGACCATAATCGACTCTGACAAAACCCTAATCTGTCTCCGTAGCGCCGCTCATTTCGTCGCTAACCTTGCGCACATGCGAGGGAACATCTTCTTCGTCAACACCAATCCTCTCTTCGACGAAATCATCGAGCTCACCTCCCGTAAGATCCAAGGGGATTCGTATAATCACAACCGTGCGATGAATCTATGGAAGATGGGTGGGTTTTTGACTAATAGTTATAGTCCTAAGAAGTTTAGATCCAGACACAAGAAGCTTTGCTTTGGTCCGACTACCATGCCTGATTGTGTCGTTGTGTTTGATACTGAGAGGAAAAGCTCGGTGATACTTGAGGCCTCGAAGCTTCAGATTCCAGTTGTTGCAATTGTTGATCCCAATGTGCCATTGGAGTTCTTTGAGAAAATCACGTATCCTGTGCCAGCTCGTGATTCGGTTAAGTTTGTGTATTTGTTCTGTAATGTCATCACCAAATGTTTTGTAGCTGAACAGATGAAGATGGGGATTACAGAAGGGAGCAAGGAAGATCTGGTGAAGCCTTTAGCAGCATAATTTGGATTATTCCCAACAAAGTATGAAATTTTATAGTTGTTTTTCTCAGTTTGGAATAATTGTTAATCAGAATTGTGATTTTCTCAAGTTTGAAATTCTGGGTGTAATTTTACACACTGATGATTTTGTTTCTCTGACACTGAAAGATTGTTCTATTTCTTGGAATTCCATAGATTACTATTGTAAGATTGGTTCCAGGAATTTCACTTAAGTTTGAGATCTTAGACATTGTAAAGGGAAATGGTTACTGCTTAGGCTTCTTGGAGTGACTGTTCTTGTTCAGGTTATGAGCTGACTGAAAAAATGCTCTTCTGTCATTTTATCGGAGTCTTCAAGTTGAGAGTTGAGACGGCACGATCCTTAGAGCTGTGTGATGCTTGCTGGGATTGTTTCAACTCAAGTCAAGATCTTGTAGACTACGACAATCTACCAATACTCTTTTAGGTACCTCTACAATGTTCAAATTACTCAGGCACAGATCTCTCGCAATGATTCTGACTCTGTATCCAGGGCCAAACGAACCAATGTGCTTAATCGAGCTCCATTGTCTTTTACGATTTCCTCGAAAGATATTGGATAAAAACTCCTCTTGTAGACCTTCTTTAGCCATGTATGATTTTGTTTCTGTGATGGAAAATTCAACTGTAATATGATATATGATGTTTTTCAGTGTTGATTACGAGTAGAAGTTTCTGTAATTATTCTTAAAAATTGGACCTTTATAAAAAATCTAAACGGAAACTAAGTAATGAAGGTAAGGAGATTAAAGAGCGTTGTTCTCATATGCCACTTCGAGAGAAATTTTATTCTCTTGTGCCATGACATGTTCTGTGG
>OVAU01001536.1:0-14573 GCA_900406315.1 Biscutella laevigata subsp. laevigata
GAAACAAGCAATCAAGAGTAGTAAGAGAGATAGAGAAGAGATATTTCACAAAATACTTATATCTTCAACCTTCAATCCCAAAAGAAAACTTGATTCAATCTTAGAGAAAGGTTTTGAAAACAAAAGTTAGATGGAAAATGAGCTCTCTAGGGTTTCAGAGTTTAAGAGAGGTATTTATATGGCCCAACAATGGCCAAAAACGAGCATAAAATAAATGTTCTGGGCCTTTCTTAAGGTCCACATCGGGCAGAGTCTTGGTCGATGTCAGGAAGAGACCTGCTCGATGTGGCTTGCTTCAAGAACATCGAGCAAGGCGTGCTCGATGTCAGGAGGGCTTCTGCTCGATGTGAGCTTTGACTTGATGGTTCAGGAAACATCGAGCAAGGGTTGCTCGATGTCAGGGGGTCAGCTGCTCGATGTGGCCTCGCTTTGTTGGTTCAGAAGCATCGAGCAAGGGCTGCTCGATGTCAGATCATGACTTCCTCGATGTGACCTTGCTTCGACTCCTTGGGAGACATCGAGCAGGGTTTGTCCGATGTCAGGGACTCCTTTGCTCGATGTTTATCATCTTGGTGTGCTTTTCCATTGTTTTCTTGATCCTTTGAAGTTCATCTAAGTCATAGTCCATGTCCAATACCTGAAATGCAAAGTGATGCAAATATGCAACCCTAAGGGACTCTAATGCATGCAAAAAGGATGGAAACATGCAAAATAATGATCCTAAAACTATGCAAAAACCATGCATATCACAAACTTGTGGCATTGTCGATTTGAGCACTTGAGCTATAATGGATTGAAAGCACTTGAAGTTGGAAACATGGTAAGAGGATTTCCAGAAATGAAGTCATTGAGGAAATTGTGCAATGAATGCATTACAGGCAAACAATAAAGAGACATTATTCCAAACAGAAGCAGCTGGAGAGCTTCTAGTCAGTTACAACTAGTTCATACCGACCTATGTGGGATAATCACACCAGAATCAAGCAGCAAGAAAAGGTACATAATCACATTTTTGATGATTATGCAAAGAAATGTTGGGTTATTTTCTTCCAGAAAAGTCTCTAGCTCTTGATGCATTCAAGAAATTCAAGGCGTTAGTAGAAAGAGAGACTGGTCAGTTAATCAAATGTCTAAGATCATACAGAGGAGGAGAGTGCAACGCAAATGAGTTCCAGGAGTTCTGTGAAAGCTTCGGGATTCCAAGACAACTCACAGCTGCATACACACCCCAACAAAATGGTATAGCAGAAAGAAAAAACAGAACCGCTCTCAACATGGAGGGAACTGAGAAGTGTGATGATTGGGAAGAAAGTACCAAAACTGTTTTGGCCTGAAGCAACATTGTGGAGTGTGGAGTGTGCACGTTTTAAACAGAAGCCCGACTGCAGTAGAAGGAAAGACACCAGAGGAAGCACGGAATGGAAAAACACCTCAAGTTGGTCATTTTAGATTATTTCGCTGCATTGCTCACACACACATACCCAAAGAGAAACGGCAAAAGTTAGATGATAAAAGCATCAAGGATATCTTATTTGGTTTAAGTGAAGAATCAAAGGTATACATATTGTATGACCCAGAAGGTGACAAGATTATCATTAGCATAGACGTTGTATTCGAAGAATATGCTGAATGAGTCTAGAGGAAGGTTTTCTAGTCAATTTGAGTGGGAAGAAGATGATATTGGTGTAGTACATACGCCACCAGAACTAACACCAGAAACTAGTACATAAATTGTAACAGAAACTAGTACAGAAAATGCTAGTGGAGAAGGATCCAACACAGTCAATTTAAACATTCAAGAAAGAAGAATACGAAAGCCACTAACATAGATGACTGACTATGTGAGTGGAGAATATTTTGCTGAGGTTGAAGAAGAGTTGGATAATTTTGTTCTCTTTACATCAATAAGTGATTCATCTTGTTTTGAGGAAGTAGAAAAAGAAAACAAATAGAAAGTGGCAATAGATCAAGAAATCAAGAGCATTGAGAAAAATAAAACATGGGAATTATGCGATTTACCAACAGGAGCTAACACAACTGGAATTAAGTGAATCTTCAAAACAAAACTAAACGAGAATGGAGAAGTAGACAAGTGCAAAACTCGTTTAGTAGTAAAGGGATATGCTCAAAAGTATAGTATAGATTACACTGAAGTGTTCGCTCCTGTGGCGAGATGGGACACTATTAAAACAATTCTTTCGTTAGCTGCGATGAAAGTTCATCAACTCGACGTAAAGAGCGCTTTTCTTCAAGGAGAAATAATTGAGACCGTGTATGTCGACCAACCGCAAGGTTATGAAAAGAAGGAGGAAGAATTGAAAGTTTAGAAGCTCAAGAAAGACTTATATGAGCTTAAGCAAGCTCCAAGAGCTTGGTACAGAAATATTGAGTCTTATTTTACAAAGAATGGTTTTGAAAGATGTCCTCATGAGCACACACAGTTCGTCAAATATGACAAAGAAGGTAATATAGCCATTATATCATTATATGTAGATGATATGATCGTGACAGGAACTGATGTGATTCTGACCAGCTCAGAAGATGTTGAACCTGAGCTCATGGGAAGGATTACTTGTTCCAGAGCTAGAGATGTAGCAAGAGAGGCGCATACACTCATCAGCTTAGGAGAGATCGATCCAGAGGAGGCTGAAGCTTGTGCATCCTATGTTTCAAGCTTCAAGACTGAAGAACCCGGTAACGATCACTAGGTAGCTAAGTGATGGTTATGTACTATTTTCCTTAGCTGAGGATTTAGGAAGGTATGAGGTTCTTCAGCAAGGTTTTTAATGAGGCATGATCATTACTACATTGAGCTGCCTAGGATTGTTACTTGGGAGAGTACTGAATCATCCTGATTCAAGTACAATTGACATGTGGGCCTTATTGGGCTTAAATGCCTTGTTGTTTTATTTCAGACTTTGACTACTTGTTGTTTAGTTTGAAAGGTCTTGTTGTTTTGGGCTTTTCTTTTCCCTTTTAGTTTGAAAAGCCTACGCCTTGTTGTTTTGGGCTTTTCTTTTCCCCTAAATAATTGGCGAGCCCTAGCATGTGAGGCAACCAGACTTGACGTGAAAAACCTAGTTGTTTCCTGAGAGAATTTCGGACTCTCTTTCTCTGGTTCTGAAATTGAATCATGTTCTCTTTTAATCTGTTTTGATTCCAAGAGTAACTTCTTCTCATCTCTTTCAATATCCACCTTGTTAGAGAGTTGAATTCATCTCCATCTCTATCTCTTTCACCGATCAATTTTCATTGTTCACTGTTCACGCGGACTGTTCATCGTGATCACTGTTTACGCGGATTACTGTTCATCGTGATCACTGTTCATTGGCTACAGTCACCGATTACTATTCACTTATTACTGTTCACTATGCATTTACTTCATATAGATCCAGGATCGTATCACATGGTATCAAAGCCGACTCTGAACCAAAGGTTAAGCAAACCCCTCTAACCTTCTTCTCTATCACGTGTAGTATATGTTTGTATGTTAATGTTTTGTGTTGTTTGATTTGATTAGTGTTTTACTTGCTGCATATCTCTGTTAATATGATTAGTTTTCTGGTTTGATTGATAGATTATATTGTTGTTTATTTTCACTAATTCGATTAGGGTTTGATTTAATATGATCGTTAGTCATTAGGGTTCATAGATCGATTAGGAGTTATATTATTAGGACTTTACATCCGAATTTTTGCTATTTTCAATTTGATTTCGTGATAATTAGTTTGTTAGGATTCTATTTTATCTAGTTTAGGATTCATCCTTATCTAGTTCGATTAATTTCCCTTTTTGTTATGTCTGAAAATCTGAGTGCAATATTCTCTTAAAATCATATTTACTCCAGTATATGTTGAATATCTTGCTAGGTACTATGGAGCTTCCAGCTGAAGCTATGGAAGCCATGACTCGACCTATGGCTTAAAAAATCGATGAAGCCACTGCTACTTTGGCGTTGAAGATGGATAAGATGTTGAAGATGTGTGTGAAAGAAGTTGAGCAAGGGTTGAAGATGCGTGTGAAAGAAGTTATGTGTAAGTGAATATGAGAGCTTTATCTCCTTGATATGGATCATAGGATCTTGAACATGAGTAGCATCTCCAAGAGGGTCTTGGGAGTCGCTTAGAATATCCCCATGTCTCCATATAAAAGTTTGAGGTGACCCACTTACACATAACTTCAGAAACAGCAAGCTGAAAGTATCTGAACTTCGAACCTTGATTGTGTTCAGCTCAGTACTCGTATTGGAACAACCTATAGCTTGAAATGTTCCTATTTGAGTGTAGAATGTGATACAAGTCATCGTTTTACTCCAGTGGTTGATATTGATCCATATTTGACCTTCACAAGCCGCACTTGTCAATCTGCCAGTTTCTGGATTAAGTGAGTTCACACTCAACGTGACCTCCTCTTGCTCACTACTCAAACCTTCAGTCCGGTCCTGCTTATGCTATTCTTGCTCACTAACCAAACTAATTTTTCTTCTTATTTCTTAGCCAAACTGATTCGGTTCTCCTTTGGCCCTGAAATTTGAATCCACAAAGATAAAGCTCGCATATTCACTTCTTTCGATTTCATGATCTTTCTTGGCAGCAACAACTTGTTTCTCTTTGTTTCTTACTTGGACAGTAGGTTCTAAGGTGGTTGGATCTTCAAAGATAAAGCTCTCATATTCACTTCTTTGGATGGCTTCATCTTCTTTGAATGAAACTTTCTTTTTGCGGTTAGGTGACTTAAGCAGAAAAGAATGGATGTCTTTGGAATCCTCCTTATGCTCAGCTTCTTTAAACACAACATTAGGATTTTCCAGCCATTGGGAAACAATTCGGATTGATTTTTGTTGCTTTCTTTCCCTCTTGTTCTTGCTCTTCAGTTGGTGAAGCCCTTGCTCAACTTCATTCACACGCATCTTCAGCATCTTATTCATCTTCAGCGCAAAGGTAGCAGTGGCTTCATCAATTTTCTGAGCCATAAGTCAAGTCATGGCTTCCATGTGATGATGAACAGTAATTCGCGTGAACAGTGATCGCGATGAACAGTAATCCGCGTGAACAGTGAATGATGAACAATGATCGGTGAAAGAGATAGAGATGGAGATGAATTCAACTCTCTAACAAGGTGGATATTGAAAGAGATGAGAAGAAGTTACTCTTGGAATCAAAACAGATTATAAGAGCACGTGATTCAATTTCAAAACCAGAGAAAGAGAGTTTTAAATTCTCTCAGGAAACAACTAGGTTTCTCACGTCAAGTCTAGCTGTCTCACATGCTAGGTCTCGCCAATTATTTAAGGGAAAAGAAAAGCCCAAAATAACAAGGTTTTTCAAACTAAACAGCAAATAGTCTAAGTCAGAAATAAAATAGCAAGGCATTTAAGCCCAATAAGGCCCACACGCCAATTGTACTCGAATCAGGATGATTCAGTATTCTCCCAAGTAACAATCCTAGTCAGCTCGATGTAGTAATGATTTTGCCTCGTTAAAAACCTTGCTGAAGAACCTCCTACCTTCCAAAATCCTCAGATAAGGAAAAGAGTACCAAACCATCAATTAGCTACATAGTGATCATTATCGGGTTCTTCAGTGTTGAAGCTTGAAACATAGGATGCACAAGCTTCAACCTCTAGATCGATCTCTCATTAGCTAATGAGTGTATGCGCCTCTCTTGCTATATCTCTAGCTCTGGAACAAGTGATCCTTCCCACGAGTTCAGGTTCAACATCTTCTGCGCTCGTCTAAAGCAAGCATAATCGAAGAATTCAAAGCTGCCATGAAAAAAGAATATGGCTCGTTATATAACCAATTACAATTACAGACAATGAAGCAAATAACTAACTCCTAAGAAATAGGATCAAAGGAAACTTATTCAAAAAACTCCAACGATTCCCTAAAGAATAGAGCTTATATCAACTAACACGTTTTCTAATTATTCCAAACATTGGTCGTATGACAATTTTCAGACGAATGTAAACAAGAAAGCATGTAGATATCTTCCTCCCTGTCAATGGCTCATCCGCAAATTCTGTTAACAATCAAACACGGCCCCATCATCAAGCAGATGAAGTATTGGCTTTAGACCACTTAATTTAAAAAAAAAATACAGGCCACAATTTTTAAAATGTTAGATATTTCCTTTTTAATTGTTATCGGATAGGCCAACAACATAAGGTAAAAAGTTAGGCCTACGTGAGTACGTAATTTTCTTTTTTTATAACAATTTGTTTTAGTAAAATAATTTCTTTCATTTTCTACGATCAATGTTTTCTATAATATTTTAAAAACCTCTTTTACAGTATATTACCATATTCTTTTCTAAACACTTTTTTTTTACAATAATTTCCTTTCTTTCTCAATAAACTATATAATTGAAGTTGTTTATGCTTTTCACTAGGCTAAACTCATTCAGGTTTTGAGTCACCCGTTCAGGTATATTTATTTTTGGGTCGGGTTCGTTGCAGTTTCAAGTCATATTCGGATTACCAAATTGTTTTTGGATCTTTTCGGATTCAAGTCGAGTTTAGGTTATATTCAACAAAAATATTAAAAAGTACTTGAATACTAATAAATCTGAAATTTAAACTATTTTCATTACAAAATATTATAAAAATAAACATAAAATTAATAATAAAACATTTAAAATATCCAAAAGTTTAAAATTGAACATTAAAATTCATATCAAATATTTTAAAATACTAATAAATATTGAATATTTAGACTTATTTTCAGATCTTTTCAGGTAACCGTAATATTTTGGTTCGGTTCGAGTTCATATTCGATCTTTCGGATAATATAATTTAGGAACTATTCAAGTTTTTCCTAGGGTTTGGATTCATATTCGATACTATTTTTCGGTTCGAATTCGGTTCAATTCTTCGGATTCGGTTTTTTTTCTCATACCTACTTTCATTTGAACTTGAAGAAAAATTTAGTTTTAGGCCGCCAAATATGATAAATCGGCCCTGTTAACAATACATATAATGCGGGACTCGATTTCGAATAGTAACGATGTAACTACACTAACACAAACCACTAGAATACATGTCATATCATGGGTAAATATAAATACATTTATAGATTCCCAATTGAGACTCCTAACAAACAACCAAAGAATTCATGGCATATTTTTATCGGTCTTCTGAGAATTAATTTCCTCTTGTTGCAAGTAATTCTTTCCTTTCTTTATACAATTTTTCATTCAAAAAATTATAAATAGAAAAGCTTATTCGTATGGCCCAAAATAGAAACCTCCTCATCGATAAAGTACTTTAACGGGGACGTGTATCTTTTGCCAATAAATTAGAACTAATAAGAAAATAATATGAGGCAGAGAAAGAAAAAAAACATGAAAAGAAATGTGTGAAGACTGAAGAAAGCTCATGCATACACAATGAAGTAAAGTTGTAGGGTTCATGCAAATATTAAACTCACGCAAATTATGAAGCTCATTCACTATATATACATAACAATCCCTTTAAGAAAAAACAAAATTAACAAAGAAAAAGAGAGAGAGAGAAAAGATGGAGAGAAGAAATTTATGGGCATTAGTATTTTATGTAATAGTGATGATGATGATAATGGAAGTGGATTCAAGTCTTCATCGAGTTGGCGGTGGCCAATACACGTGGAACTCCGACGTTAACTTTTCCGATTGGGCTAACCACCAAAACTTCTACTCCGGCGATTGGCTTTGTCAGTCATGAATCTTTATTTAATCTTTCGTTAGCATTAGATGTTGATTTAGCTTTGTTTCATCTACAAATTTGCAGATTTTGGATTTGATAGAAGCCATCACAACATTCTCCAAGTAAACAAGAGTAGCTACGAGAAATGCATCGATACTGACTTTATATTCAACATAACACGTGGAGGAAGAGATGTGTTTCAACTTCTTAAACCAAAGCCTTATTACTTCATTTGTGGTAAAGGTTATTGTCTCAAAGGCATGAAACTCGCCGTCAACGTTCTTCCTCAACCGCCAACTCCAATCACTCCCGCTTCAACCGCCGTTGTTACTCTCAAACCCTCAAACGCTTTAACCGTTGTTGCTACCATCATTTTCACCTTTGTTTGTAAACGCCTTATGCTTTGACTATGCTACGTTGTTTCTTTTACTTCGAGTTTTGGTTTTGAAAGCGATCGAAGTAATGAAAAAGGGTCACTACCTAAACTTAAAAAATATTCACGACAACAAGAAGTTTTTATAAAGCAAAAAACACCGATAGTTAGGAGCAAAAGCATATCCAAACCCTAAGACACATAAAGCTTGGCAAATAAAGAGTCACACAAAAAAAATACCAAGCCTTTAAAGTTTCAGTGTTGCCTTAAAAAAAAGCTTTAAAACCCCGAGAGATCCTAAGATAAAAGAGCCGATTACTAATATATACATTTTAAAGATGCATTCTTCTGCTTCCATCTTTCAACAGAAGAACATGGAGTTGGCCACATTGTCTTTCAGTTTTGGGAGCTGAGTAACAGATATCGGTCCTGCAGCCGTGACTCCTCCGTGGCTTGATGATGTCTCTGATTGCTCTTCAAACTTCATGAACGTCCCGAGCTGAGCAGCTGCCAGGTGAGCATAGCAGATAGGTGCAACTGCAACAATATTTTTTTTCAAAAAAGTCAAAACTTACTACACTATTAGAGACTTCTTCTAAAATCAAATTTGAGTTGATGCTACTTACCAACAGAAATTGCAGTGGTGCTTCTTTGGTACCTGAAGAAATGACAAGAAAAGAAATCAAAATCAGTTTTCTGTTTGTTATCATCGCCAAAGATGATAAGTTTGTCATGTCTCATGTTCTGGAGAATAGGAGACGTACACGTAGGAGAGTGAGTGGACGAGTTCTTGAAGTTCATCAGCTGAAAATCCGATTTCATCATACAGGACATGGTAATGTGTAGGACGAGATGTTCCCTTCAATCAAAAATAAAAACACAAAAGAGTATTAAGAAAACGATTAACAAAACATTTGGAGCAATCGATTGACATGACACTTACTATCATCCCGGCATGTGCACAGAGATAGAAATCATAGTTCTTTGGGTGACAGATTTTGTTATCAATGATTGTCCCTATCAAGAAAGCAAAAAACAAACACACTTCTATGAGACTCCCAAGTATGTGTTTCATAAGGTTTAAAATGAAAGATCTTATTTACATCAAAACCAACCTGGAGGAACGTTATCAGGAGATCCAGTCTGGAAAAACTTAGTGTGGTGATTCTTTTGAGCCACCAGCAAAAGAAATTTCGGTTTCCATGTCTCATCCAAGAGCTTACATGCCTGTTGGAATGAAATAGAGAGAGAGATGCAAACAAAAAATTACAAACACAATGCACTAAGAAACTGGTTTTTTCTTTTTAAAACATATATCTTTTCATTTACCTCAATGATCTGGTCGAGTTCGATATTCAGAACCTGATTGAATTGAGACTCACTAACACCATCCCTAGAAGCATTAGAAACATTGAAACAAACCGATATTAACAAAAACAATTGAAGAAGAGGACATACGCAATGATGTAACATAGCAACTTTTTACCTGAAGATTATGATATGCTCTGGCTTTCTCTTACCCGAGCTTGTGTAGAAATCTACCAGTAACTCTCTGCAATTCAAGAAAAACGAAGAAAAACATAAATACATGTGAAACTGGAGCTCATGCAAAGACTCAAAAATAAAAACTAAAAGCCACAGAGAGTTAATGTAATGCTACTTGATAATGCCATCATCTTCAGTTCCGTTTTTCTTGACGAGAGACTCAATCATCTCAGCCTTTGAAGGTTGTGTACGAACAGATGCTCGGTACTTGGAGATTAGAGGCCACTGCCTCGAACTTACCACCTAAGTAAAACCATATACACCAGACAACTAAATATTCAGTATCCAAGAAATCACAATACCAAAAGCAACTAATATATGAAAAATAGTAAAGAGAAGTAGTATGTTACAGCAGCAATGGAGGGGACATCAGACTGTCCAGGAGATCCATGTGAAACATCCATCCCAAGTATGATGGTTGGAACTTTGGAGATTACTGTGAACGCAGGTGTACGCTCAACACTCAACACTGAGTTTAGTCCTCCAAGCTGTAATGTATAATGTCTTATCAGATATTGCACACAAAAAGTTTACATGAATCATTGATACAAGACAGAAGCAAACCTTTGCATTGATCTTCAGAAGCAAATTTGTCAGATACTGATCATTAGGTTGTCGGGTTGGGGCCATGCATTGAGTAACAATGCCGTACTCGGTTAAGTTCTTCTTTTTCCACGGGCCTTATTAGGAGAAATTCAAGAGCTTTTAATCAATGGAACATTTTTGATATTTATGCAATAAGAACATCTTTTAAGGGAGTTGAGAGGATAGCTTTACCATAGAGCTCAGAGTTCTTTCTATCTGGGAGAACACACAGTATGAATTGTGGAACACCTGGGAGTTTGCTCTGGATTTCCTCAAACATTTTCTCTACACGAATAAGAGGAGGTGCACGGCGAAACTGATTATCCTCTTCGAACACATGAAAGGGATCAGCGATTTTCTGTTTGAACAATACAAAATATACAATGTTGATAAATCACAAACATAGTTTTCAACAATACATAGAAAAAAGAAAAGTAATGATAATGGAACTTACAACTCCTTTTTGTCCTCCAATCCTTATAAGGTCACCAACAAGTCCTCTAACATTACAGCGTGCAGAGAAGTTTACTAGCACCCATCGTTCAATGCTTGTTGGCTCCACAAATTGCTGCAAAACAGAGGGAATCATTCCAACGTGAACACGTAAATAACAAAGAAAGGAAAATAGAAAGAAACAGCACCTTATTGTTGAAATTCCAGCGTCCATTTCTTGGAAAGAGCTCATCTCCACATCCCATTTTCAGCTATATTCAGTCAAAGAAAACAAGGGAAAATTCAAATGTATGCAGGACGACTTTAAAACACTTTATCACCTCAAAACTAAGTAATTGTATCATACCTTGGGAGCTGGAAGGACACGGCCCTCCACTTGAGTAAAGTTGGAGCTGATTGATATGCCACATGAACGCAGGAGAGGTTCAGTGTCATAGTTGCTAACTTTGAGTGCCTGAATAAATACATATAAATTCAAATCCTCTGACAAACAAAAAAAGAACAGTTATGAAGCAGTCAGGATACTTTACTTTAGAAAGCACATTCATCCTCTCTTGCGGTTTTTGTCTGGATTTCTCAACAAGGGCAGATCTTTGGAAAGTGTTGAGTGCCTTTGTATACCTCTGCAGAGGGATCAAGATGCAGTGCTGCGAGCATTCTCACCAAATTACAAGCATTAGCATGAGTTTTCAAAGCAAATATTAATACAATGACAATTGAGAGCGTTGATGAGTAAACACACAAACCTCAATAGGAATATAGGTGGGTCGCTTTGGCCTCCCAACATTAATGCACGGCAGATCCGCAGAATAATTCAACTCCATGTCCCGTTCCTTGAGAAAGTACTCTAAGACAGAGATTTCAACAGTTTGGGGCTCTCCGTTTTCATTCTTCGGCGCATTCCTTGGCCTGTACTCAAACCTAGACAAGGTAAACAAGCAAACTTCAGAGAACTAGTTATCTTTGAATGTGACCACAATGTCAGAGAACTAAAACAGAAACAAATGCATCTCACTGCAAAGTGAAACTGAGTGAAATGGCATCTTCTTACATTTGTTCCCTGCAAGGCTTTTCACTCAAACCAGTGATCCGATACTCCTGATTTGTGGTGGTGACTTTAATCCTTAGGTTCTTGAGCGTTCTTTTTGCCTGTTGAAAAAATAATGAGCTCAAAGAACATTATGGAACGTGTTTAGCCAAATATTGTAATAAGTAGACCACCTTAGACCAGTCAACTGAAAATGGATCCTTAGCATTCTGGTTAGCAATTATAAAATCAATCACTGGACCAGGTTTGATTATCATTGTGGTAGTAACATCTGACATAAGAACAAAACAAAAACCATTAGACATGTAATCATTGCTACAAAAGGATGTAACAAGAACCAATATCAAGAACAGGTGAAATTATATACCCATGTTAAGCGACATGCCACCCTGTGTTGTTCGGAAACTTGAATGAATCCCTCTGCATCCCAAGATGTTACCACCAACAGGTTCCCAGCTACTTGGATCATTATGGAAAAAAGACTGTCTAACAAGAAGACACCCTCTACAGTTTTTTTCCAAGAAGTTATTAGTAATACAATACAGGATATAGAATCATAAAAAAGAATCTTATACACTTCTCACTTACTGTCTAGCAGCATGTTGTCGCAAAATGATGTCCAAAACCCTTATTGCTTCCTGAGAGTTCTCAGATTCTTGTCCTCGCATTGCATTAGCAAGAGCCTGTAGAGGGATTTTGGCTGCGTAGCTGATCTCAACTCTAAAGCTTTTGGACCGGTTTGGACGACGCATTCTTTTCCTGTCTCCATCATTTGGACTCTCATTTCCTTTCGGGCTTGAGTTTCCATTGGTCCTGCTCATAAAAATAATTATGAATACGAACCATATGTCCATAACTAAAGCACTGAAACAGAGAAATGCGATATCTTTACCTTGAAGCGGATATTTCCTCAAGCACCACAGAAAAGTCCATCTTGTTACTAGGCAAAGCTCCATATGTAAACAATGTTTTTTCTCCATCATAGGCAAATTCTTTACCATCTAAATCAGAACGGTAAGTCTGATTAACCTTGTCAAGGATTTTCCTTCCCACTCCTTTTTGTTCAACGGGTCGGCCATCTTCATAGAAAAGAGCCACCTGTTTCAAACCACAAAATAACCACATTAGTTTAATATCAATTCAAAACCAAATAACAGAAACAAGAACGAAGACAACAGTATAAAAAACATACACTGTAGTGAAAGAAATGGCCCTGAAGATTAGCCACATTAACTTTGAAATGATTAGTCAACAATTGAATCTTTTGACCCTTTGATCCAAAGCCACTCCTAGCAATAGGGACTCGCAAGTTTTTTTTCTCAGCTGGTTCAGTTTTAATACGCACTGGTTCAACATTTGGAGGTATAATCGGTGGAGGAGGAGGCAATGCATCAGTAACCCCAGCCCCGCTTGTTGGTTCATGATCAGCTCCATTACCGTTAGTTGAGTCCATGTCCTGCACAAGAAACCACACAAACGAATAAAACGCTTAGATCTCAACATTTGGGTTTATCAACAAAACAAAACGCAACCCTGTAAAAAAAAAACTGACCAAATACAAGAAAAACTTGCTACATCTGTAAAAATTTCGACCTCTTGTTCATAAAACCCCATAAAGAGATGAAAACGTTAATGTTCTAACATGTGTTTCTGAAAAAAAAACAACAATCTTGTCTTCAACTAAACAAATACTTAAGAACAAAATTTGTAACATTTATCAAAAGTTTCCACCTTTCGTTCAATTAATCCAACAGAAAAGTAAAATCTTTAGACAAACTAAAAAGCCCCCAAAATTTTGTAGTTAAATGACGCATGCAAGTATATATAAACATGTAAAACCCCAAAAATGTCACGTTTTGTAGATTCACAGCTTTAATCAGAGTAGAAAACCAAGAAAAATAAAATTTTCGAAGCAAAATCTGCAACAAAAGTATCCACATCTGATAACATAACCCCACAAAAACATAGATTTGAAGATGTAAGAGTATGAAAGTTTACAGCTTTGTTAAAAAGAATAACCCCACAAAATCAGAGGAATGAAGATGCATGAGCACCAGTCACAGTAAATACAAACCCTAAAATATTTCAACTCTGAATCTCCGAAAAAATGCCCAGAAGAATACTGCATGCGTCACTCTCAAAGTCTTAAACAAAAAAGAAAACAGTTTTTTTAACAACTTCGAAATTTTCCAAAAGGATAAGACAGAACATAAAAACAGCACGAAATCATAGATTAAAGAAGCCACATTTCTAAGAAAGCATAAACATTACAGAAGAAATTAAAAATAGAACACATAATTTGCACACAAAAAAAACCCTAAAATCTCACCTTTGGGTATCGATGAAACAAAGAAGAAACCCTAGAGATTTGTTTCAGCCGCTCTCGTTTACTGTTCTTTTATTTTGCTTTTACACTCTCTCTCTAGCTTTGATTTCGAAATCTCTGCTCCGAAGCTGAAGGGTAAAAGGAAAATGAAAGCAGACTTTAGTAGTGAGAATAAATCGAGGATTCTTCGGATACAATTATTGTTCTCTACGGTGCGTGTTCATCTTAGTTAAACTGTTCTTTTCGATCTTGACCGTTCATTATACTGACTTATTGTCCCGGTTGATTTAATTTGAAATATTTTAATTCAGTTTGTGTACGATTTGGTAGTGGTAGACAAATAGTCCAACTAGTATATGGAAATGTGCCCATTAATTTGACACGTACATCGTGCACAATTAAGGATTTTAACAAAAAAAATATATACCCTATATATTAAAACAGAAATATTTTTCTGACGTGTCGCAATCAGAAAAGTTTTGACTCAAAACTGTTGATGTATCGTCTTCTGGTGCGTTATCAGATTAAATTTAAAATAAGACTTAAGCTTCTTACAAAATTA
>OVAU01001537.1:0-14568 GCA_900406315.1 Biscutella laevigata subsp. laevigata
TCAAGGGTAAAATCGGATTAATACAAAAAATAAAGTCTAATTATACATAAATAAAAATTAAATGTCTAATTGCACCAAATCAAGATAAAATTGGCCTATTTTAACTATTCTTTCTAAGATTTATTCGGATTTCAAGTTTTCATAGTCAGGTTTATAGGATTTATTGGATGATTTTTTTTCGGTATAGATTTGATCGGTTCGGATACCCAAAAATATAAAATATATATATAACTAATATTAAAAAATAAAAATAATAAAAAATTGTAATATATTCAAAATTTTCTCATAGATAAAAATAAAATTGAGAATTAAACATTTAAAATTTATTAAATATCTAAAATTTAATATTACAAGTTAAAAATATATTAAATATTTTTAAATATTAATAAATATTGAATATTTATAGACTTATATTCGGATTTTCAGATATTTTTTTTTGTTCGGTTCGAATTCGATTCTTCAAATCATGAAATCTAGAATCTATTTAAGTTTTTTTCCTAGTCACAATTCGGGTTCAATACTTATTTTCGGGTAATGTTTAAATTTCAAGTTCAGATCTTTTTTCCCAACCCTAGGTGATATCATGCTTTTGCTAGGCGTAATCTCATGTTTGCTTTTTTTTTTTTTTTTTTTTTTTTTGAGAAACCCTNTCTCTATAACATATTTTGTGTTTGATCTCTATGTTTTGGCTAAGAAGTTGGAACTTATTCAGGCACTTGGTGAAATTTTAGATAAAAATGGGCTTATATTAATTAAAAGAAGCCCAATATTCATAAACGTGAACAAATTCTAGGGTTTATAGTTTCTTGTGATATAAATTGTAGAGGGAGTGTGAAGCGCAGCCGCAGGGGAATCAGAAGTCTTCCGGTCCAGCAAACATGGTTCGTCTTCTCCATTTCTTTTTCAGCTCTCAGTTTCTGTTTATTCTGTGCTTCTGCGTTCACTGGTTGCATTGTTGTATCTCTACATGGGTATTCCATTATGGGCGTTTTGTTAGTGAGTGCCTTAGGATTGGTAATCCCCACACTAGTTTGCTGGCTTCATGATATAGACCTTATGTTCTGTTAGGTGAGGTCTCGATTACAGAAATGTGGAGACTGTAATGTTTCAGGATTGAAATCTGATTGTGATGTCTTGTTAATTTGACACTCGAGCTTTTTGGGATTTTGCCCTTCTGAAGAAGCTCTATCAAATGTGATAATTTTGTGTTGTTTGACTCGTCTGGCTATTTGTTTTGTGCTGTGTTGACATTGATGTTTTATGTATATTTGCAGGCGAGAGGATTGAAGAAACATCTAAAGAGGCTCAATGCCCCAAAACATTGGATGCTTGACAAACTTGGTGGTGCCTTTGTACGTTTTTTTGTCTCAAGCTTGCGTTCAAGACCTTTCATTACGTTTTCCTGTAACCTGGACTGTTATAATTGTTTACTATGATGTTTATCTCAGGCCCCCAAGCCGTCTTCGGGACCTCACAAGTCAAGGGAGTGTCTTCCTCTTGTGCTCATCATCAGGAACAGGTTAAAGTATGCTTTGACATACCGTGAAGTGATCTCCATCTTGATGCAAAGGCATATCCAAGTTGATGGAAAAGTGAGGACTGACAAGACATACCCTGCTGGTTTCATGGGTATGTTTTTGTTTTGTGTTTTTGCGCTTTTGTTGCATCACTTGTCTTAAGTTATTGAATCTTGATTGAATAGATGTTGTTTCCATCCCCAAGACGAATGAGAACTTCCGTCTTCTGTATGACACAAAGGGACGTTTCCGTCTCCATTCCATCAGGGATGAGGAAGCAAAGGTTTGCTACATTTTCCTCTTGAATGTGTATGACCATTCATCATAGCCTTTATTATTTTAACCGGTATGTGGTAATAAAACGTAATGAATGTGTTTTTTGTTGATTGTGCAGTTCAAGCTTTGCAAGGTTAGGTCCATCCAGTTTGGGCAGAAAGGAATTCCTTACCTGAACACATATGATGGTCGCACCATCCGTTACCCTGACCCACTCATCAAACCAAACGACACAATCAAGCTAGACCTCGAGGCTAACAAGATTGTGGAATTCATCAAGTTTGACGTTGGTAACGTTGTGATGGTGACAGGGGGCAGAAACAGAGGGCGTGTGGGTGTGATAAAGAACCGGGAGAAACACAAGGGAAGCTTTGAGACAATACACATTCAAGACTCAACAGGACATGAGTTTGCCACAAGATTGGGCAATGTGTTTACCATAGGCAAAGGAACAAAGCCATGGGTGTCTCTTCCAAAGGGTAAAGGTATTAAGTTGACCATCATTGAGGAAGCTAGAAAGAGGCTTTCTGCTCAACAAGCTTCTTAAATTTGAATCATACAAGCCATTTCGTTTTTTATTCTAGTCTCAGTCTTGAGCCTCCTTTTTTCTGTGTGTTTCTGCATGCAAAACCTATGAGAATTCCAATCGAGCATTTTGTGAGGATTGTACGTGGAAGATTTTAGCAATTTAATGTTTAATCTACAATAGAAATGTGTAAGACCATAATGTTTTTGTTGTGTTACATGAGCTAGCGAAACACCTGATCCCGACCCGAATTGGACTTGAAAACCCTAATCCCAATGTTACATATCAAATTAGAGTTCAAGACCTTTGTTTGAAACAATTTACAGATGTAGTGTGAAGCACATAAAGGCATACGTAAAGTCAAGAAAGGAATAATTAGAAAGAAAAAGATATAAAAAAGAAGTCCAAAGCACATGATGTGATTAGCCGACACTATGAACGTGTAAGCCATTCACTTTTAAGTTTTAGATCTCTCTCTCTCTCTTTCTCGGACTTTGTCTCCAAAGTTTGATCTGCGAGACTGCGTCAATGGCTTCTCCTCTTCTCCCTACTTCTACTCAAGATCATCTCCCCGCTGGCGATCAACCTTTGCTTAGCTCTCTACGCGTCCTCGTCTCTCGTGTTGTAGCCTCACTCCGCCACGCTACAGCCGACGCTCGACCTTGGGCAGAGCTCGTTGACCGGTCAGCTTTTTCCCGGCCACCATCGCTCTCGGAGGCAGCGTCGCGAGTAAGGAAGAATTATACCTATTTCCGAGCAAATTACATAATCTTAGTGGCTATCTTACTCGCTGCGTCTCTCCTCTCACATCCTTTCGCTCTCTTCCTCCTCGCATCGCTTGCAGCTTCTTGGCTTTTCCTATACGTCTTCCGTCCATCTGATCAGCCGTTAGTCATCGGAGGCCGTACGTTCTCTGATCTAGAGACGCTAGGGATTCTCTCTCTCTCCACCGTGGTGGTGATGTTCATGACTAGCGTCGGATCGCTGTTGATGTCGACGCTAGCTGTTGGGATTATGGCCGTGGCTATTCACGGCGCGTTTCGTGCTCCAGAAGATCTGTTTCTTGAAGAACAAGAAGCCATTGGATCTGGACTTTTCGCTCTCTTTAACCAAACCGCTTCAAACGCGGCTGCAGCCGCAATCGCGACCTCCACAATGTCGCGCGTTCGAGCCTGACATCGCGTCTCAATGAATTTTTTCCATATACGTTTTCTTCATATTGTATACTATTGAATTGTTGCATGTTGTAACCATTATTTTGTCACTCCTTTTTGTTTTATTTGTTGTTTGATATTTATTTAAAAACAATTGAGAGATTTATTTACTGTACCATGAATGAAGAATTAAAAATAGATCATCTTCACAGGCTGCTCTCTTGTTCAAGAGCTTTCTCTATCGTATTGACTCGTTTCGTCTGCAACTTTTGTCCACACATTGGCGATCTTTTCTGCATATCCAACCTGCACATCCAAATAGAGCTTGATTAGACCTAAAATACTCTCTCGTTGATTGGTTGAAAAACCTTACTCCACTAATAACAATGTACCTGGTTAACAACAAACCCCTTCATCATATTCAAGAAATCCGCACGCCTTTCTCTGTCAAGCCTCTCAACCTCGCACCAGTTATTTTCCTGTACATATTTACACAAGACTTGGAATTAGCATAAGATTTGTTTTGTATAGAGGCATGACTAGATGAAAACCTTGATGCGCTCGTAGTCCCTGATGGCAACATTTTTGGCGTCCTCAGTGCTCTTAATGGTTTCTTTTAACTCTTCAAGCTTCCTAATCCTTGATTTATCACCTCCAAATACCTTTGATAATGCAGCTTTTAGCTTCTCTGCTCTTCCCTCCAGTGAAGAAAGCTCAGATAGAAGCGTTTGTAGTGTTAACAAAGCACTAGATCTATCTGCGAACGCGCCTTGGACTGCCATCATTAGGCCAAGGTAATCATGGAGTGTGTCCTGACATCAAAGAATAGCTCTTAGTGAAAACGAATTACCAGCTCGAATAAGAGGGGGATATATTCTTGATGTCAACAAGTATCTAGTCTACCAGATGCTTGACCGTTTGGGAATTCAGCTCTCTGTAAAATCTGCTTGCTTTTACAGCTGCAGTGGCTAAATTCTTCATATCATTGACACGAGCTCTTTGAGAATTAAAGACAGCTTCTTGATTCTCAAATTTTGTCAGTTTAATGAATGCCAATCCAAGTTCCCCCATAGTGTCCCCCATATCTTGCTGTGCCTTCACGAGTGATTCAGCCTACAAAAGTAAAACCATGAAAAGACCGAGCTACGTGATTCATGAATGATGTAACAAGTACGAAATTCTACCTGCTGTGAAGCATTGATAATCTGTAGCTCAAGATCATGCATTTTCTCCTTCTTCTCCAAGAATTCTTTATCTTCTTCCACAGCGGGTGGCTTAGATCCACCCCAGTCAACAGAAACTGACTGTCTAAGTTCTTTGAACAATCTAAACAGATCTCTACCTCCTCTGGCCGGCTGAGCAACTTCAGCTGCAGAGGCTCCTCTGCCATCACCAAACAACTGTTTTGGCAGCTTCACAGCACCATCCAACATCCTAGAGGCTACGTCTGTGCTCGTCTGTAGTGGTAACTTCCCTTGTGTCTGAAGAAATACTTTTAACTCATTGCTGTTCCTGATCACAGGATGAGCAGCGAGCCTGCGCAAGTATTTCTCCAATGCAACTCTTCTCTGCTCCACAAACTCTTGCTTTAACATCACTTGGCTCTCTACGATACTCTTGTCTGGTCGCGGTGGAATGCAGAACCCTCTATACGATTCAGCCAATCTATCAGCCAATGTAACAACATCTCTGAATCTTCTTCGTACGCTAAAGTCCGATCCGCTATATTCAGGGAGATTCGTTCTGGTAGTAATCTGATAGGTGATGTAAGTGCTTCCTCCAGAAATCATGGAATTTGTGGTCTCCTGCTCTTTGTGAGGACTGGAAACAGTAATCTTGATGTAATCGGAGCTCAAAGAAGACGGAGATCTATACAGTGACTCTGAGGACTGACTATGACGACTGTCTTCCTCTGAACCGTTCAGTGAATTCTCATCAAAAGGGCTAAACATAACATCCGCATAAGACGGAGGCTCAATGTAAGAGCTGTTGTCGCCGCCATTTGATTTCGAAAGAGGGCTCCGAAAATCGCTGTAGGAAGGCGGGGCTAAAAGTGGATCTGAATCAGCCGGAGAGACGACATTCGGCGATGGAGAGAGCGGGTGAGAAGAGTCAGAGAGAGTTGAAAAGGCGCTGCGACAACTACAGTAAGATAAAGATTTATCGTCGTTGACATCAGTTCTTGACAAGGGATCACCATCTTCGCGAAGGAAGAGATTCTCCATCTCCTCCCTAGACGCGTGGAGATGAGTATCTTCTAATCCCTCGTCATTCTCCGATCCCATCATCTCCGAAACATACACTCGATTAATCTAGTATGCACTGAGCTAATTTTAGTAAGATCAAGATTCACAGAAATTTAGGGAGTTTTCGATTCAAGAGAGAAAATGCGATTACCTGGATACGAAAGTGACGCTGATACGGTTTGTGGTGAACCGAAATGAAAGCCGGAATGGCTAACTTGCGGCGATGGAGCCCAGAGAGGTGACTAGACTGATTCGTAGCGTGAAGTTGATTGGGGAAGATGAGATTACAAAGAGTATCTTTCGAGTCACGTTAAAGAATTGGGCCTTTTTCAGGCCCAATAAGCAACTTATCCTTATTCGTTAACGTGATAGTAACATCTCCGCATCCAAACAGCATTAATCGTTATTTAGCCAACGGGCTCTGTTGTTTAAACACCGTCGTTTCATAACCGCGCCATCTAAATTTGCCCTTTTGGCTTTTGCCTTCCCCAACAACATGATCATCATCGTCGGAGATTTTGTTTTATTCTGATTCATGCTCGATTTCTCGAGAAAATGGATTCGAAACCAATAGATATCATTGCAGAAGATTCCTCCATCGAGGAATTCGACATTGATTTCGAATTCGACGCTCCTCGATTCATTGATTTCTCCAAACCGGAACTCGATTCAGAAACAAGAGAAACAGAGCTCTGGTTTGAATCAGCAGGAAACTATCCTCCTTCACGTAAGATTCAGCATTGTTTAACCTGTTTTTTCGGAGATTTTTGTTTTCTGATAATGATTTATGTATCTTTTCTCAGCATTTAGCCTGAATTGGAGTTTGGATGCCAAACCCGTCTCGGATAAATACAATGGTACGTATCAATTTCTGTTTCTGCTCTGTTTTCTTGCAACTCAAGGTTTTGTTAATTCTTTATCAGGATTCTTATACTACAATAAAACTCCTAAACCTGTTTCAAGTATGACACTCAAGCCTAAAACCAAATCTCTTTTACGAAAGAACTCAACATTAACGAGACCCACTGCTTCTTTATTGGCAAGACAGAACAAACCTCTCGACATTTACTCTGTTCAACTTCTCTCAAGGTAAGATAACTCCTCTTGCTCAATCTTTTTCAGTTTTTTTCTGTATCTGATGTTTGATCTTTTAGATGTCAGAGATCATTAGTAAAGTTTGATGACAAGGCCTCCTCTATCTTATCCTCTAAACCTCAAACTCAAGATACCAAAAGACAAAAACTTGAAACTGGCTTCTTACGTAAGGTATACTCAAACACCACCAAAACTCATTGCTCTAAACCATTGGAGTTCATCTTTTTTAGCTCTGTGAAGTAGGTATCGAGGCTTGACCATGTTCCCTTTGTACATAAAACTCCAAGGAAGGTAATGCATATAAGAATAAACATCATTACTTCATTCTTGTCTGTTTTTATATTTTTGTGTCATGTATTTACAGGGATCCAAAGTCACTGTTCCTAAAGAACCTAACCTTAAAACGGCCGAAAGAGCTGCAAGACACAGGTAAGAACTCAATGATAAGTTTTGATTGCTTTAGTGGTATCTTTACTACTTTTCTCCTTTCAGGTTTAAGGCTAATTCAGCACCCGAGCAGATTGCGACATTCAGCAATACTCTGAACAAAACAGTGCGTGCATAGTTCTCTTTTGTTTCTTTCACTGCCACCAACTCAGAAGCAGTAACTGACATAGTTTGTTTTGTTGTGTCTGAACGTGTTTGCAGGTTCAAGAAAGTTCGTCTAAAAAGAACATACCTCGCTTACAAGATTTTCAGGTCTAAAATCTTCTAAGAACATTTCATAACTCTTCTAATCATACCATAATTTGTATATTCTTTCTTTTGTTCATAGGCATTTCATCTAAGAACATCTATTAGAGCGAGAGAACGCTCTTCAAGCGTAAGTAGCAAACTCCATAACACATACTGTTTTTTTTTATCTTTCTTCTCTAAAGCAACATTGAGACTTCTCATTGCAGGCTAAAATTGCACCCACCGATGATCCTACTCAATCCCTTACGTTAGTTCATTTCATTCCTTTAGTCCTTCTTTTCTTCCAATGACTCAAAACTAGAATCAAGACACTACAGAATATGCAGGTCAAAGACCATAGGTTCCATAAAGGCTAGGAAAGTCAAGGAATCTCGCAGTTCAAAGACCAATGGTCAAGTTCATGAATCTAAGATTAGACCTCTAGACGCAAAAATGATGCAGGTTTCATGCAAATGCCGTGAAGCAATCGACATCAAACAAGAAAACAATCTTAGTTCATTGAAGGAATTTGAATCTCCAAAGGACATAAACTCTCAAGATGATCCCTTTATTGAATCTCTCAGCAAAGTAAGCATTCCATCATCATCATCAAACTGCATTTACCTTGTCTTTTCTTACGAATATCAACAATGTTACAATTTTCTTACAGCTATGCCTCACTTCAGATACTGATCCAGTCGCTGTAAGTTTAGATTAGTTGCTTCCCTTACACTTTTTCCTCATCTACAAGGAGAGATTTCTTAAGATATCATCTTGCTTGTACAATTTAGACATGGCTATGAAGATATCGAGAGCTTCAATGGGAAGAAGAACCACCATTTACATTAACAAGAGCTTGGATTTGTGTTATTGTGTAAAGTTTGCAATTAGAAGTCGTTGAAAATTGTACAGAAATAGGCATTAATGGATGTTTGCAATAAAGAGAACGATGGGACTTTTAACAAACTCGAGAGGATTTTTGTCCTTTTGAAACCAACAATTAACTTCACTTACTCTTTCACCTATATACCATGTTCTTGTCTTTAATGTCTTAAATTTTGTCACCCTTTTCCCAAAATGCCCCTCGTACTAGCCTTAATTCACATAAAAACCTTCCTTGCCACACAAGGGGACACAAAAACAGAAGAGTAAATGAACGGAACCCTAAAGTTTAGTATCTTATAAGCTAGTTTTGGAGATATCTTCACGGAACTGAACAAACCACTGTGGGTTTGTTGTGTCTGAAGAGAGGCTCTCACGCCGGTCTTCTCCTCCCTGCAGTTTCGCAGGAGAGGGTAACTTCTTAGGAGGTGGAGTTGGGAGAAGAGAGAGTAGAACCCTAGAAACCTCTTGCATTGTGGGTCTCTCCAGAGGGTTTCGCTTGGTGCACAAGAGAGCTAGCTGAAATGTCTTCTTGATGTGCATTGAGTCCACGCATGTCACTGACACCTCCGCATCAACAGCTTCCATCACCGTGTTATCATCCGCCTTAGACAATATCTGCAACAGAAACCCAATGATGTCTCAGTGTTTACTAAGGAGCTTTTGTTCCATGAGAATTCATACCATTTGATGCAAGTTGGCCTCGTTATCCACAGCCTTCTTCCCAGTAAGTAGCTCAAGAAGGACGACACCGAAGCTGTAGATATCAGACTTCTCATTCAGACGCGAAGTACGAGCATACTCTGGGTCGATATAGCCAATGGTTCCGAGAACATAGGTTGAAGCATAAGTTTTAGCGGCTGGTATGCTCTTGGCAATTCCAAAATCTGACAGACGCGCTTCGAAATTACCATCCAGGAGTATATTTGATGACTTGATGTCTCGATGGATTATCCTAGGAGTGCAGTCATGGTGAAGATAAGCTAGTCCAAGCGCTGCTCCAACCGCTATCTTCAACCTTGTTTCCCAGCCAAGCTTCACTTTCTTCCCAGGCCCTACTCAATAAATCAAAACTTTTAAGTCCTCCAGATCTGAAAACGATGTAATTTACTCAAGAGAAGAAGAATAACAAACCATGGAGAACGTCCCATAGAGAGCCATTTTCCATGTAGTCGTAGAAGAGGAGGTTGCCAATGGGAGATAAGGCATATCCGTGCAAGCTCACGATGTTTCTATGTCTGATGCTCCCAATGGTCTCGAGCTCTGTCTCAAACTCGCGCAAGTTGTGTGGATACTGATTATAGATTCGCTTAATGGCAATAGGTCGGGAACTTTTGGAAGTGCACTTGTAAACTGTGCTAGAAGCGCCGTATCCAATGATGTATTTCTCGTTGAGATTCTCGGTGACTCTCATGATATCATCAAACGTGTGAATAGCCATGTCCATGTGAAGAATCACCAGCTTTGTCGACCCTGAAGGTTCCATACAACACCTATGTGAATTCTAGTAAGTGAAAGAAAAAAAGAACAAACTATGAGACCAAGACCAAGACCTTCAGATTGTTTTGAAGAACCTTTCAAGACATGGTTCTGCTGCTTTGACTTGTAAACCGCAGTGGCTATCATGCATATGAGAGTAATGAAACCAAGAACCATACAAATCACAGCAGCTTTGGTGAACACTGTCAAGTTGCAACAAAAAGCCAAAGGAAAGTTTTCAGAAAATTGTCTGTAGTTAAAGACATTGCAAGGAGATAAATGCGGATTAAGATACCTCGTGACTTGGGCAAAGAAGGGCCACAAATTGATCCAATCCAGTTCCCACAGAGAAATGGATTTCCAAAGAAACTATAAACAAAACAATAGACTTCGTATACTGGTCATGTGAAAGGTTAATAGAAGTGAGAGTATTGCAGAGCTTATACCTGGCTGGGGCAAAACGTGAGAAGTTCTTCATAGGTGGGATTATCCCAGATAGATTGTTGAAGGAGATGTTCCTATAATGTATTATAGAGAGAATAGGAAAAAAAACCAAATTTTATTACAGAAACGATCTAAAGACTACCGGAAATACAAATCTTGTTATAACAACAGACGCTTACAGATTGACAAGACTGAAGCAGTTTGTTAGCTGGTCCGGAATTTTCCCATGAATCTTGTTGTTGTTCAGTATTCTGTACAAAAAGTGACACAAAGATGATTGATATGTTTTATACGGTAGAGCAGAGAAGTGATGGTGTACTACTTACAGGGAGTTTATGTTCTGCAACTGGCCAAGTTCAGTTGGAATAACACCAGCAAGAAAATTGAATGATACATCGCTGAGAAGGAAGGAGAGAAGTTTTTAATGAGGAAGATTTAATCACGTGGGAAGAAACTTTAAGCGTAAGAAATGCTTTACATGATCTGAATGCTTCGAAGGTTCCCAAACTCTGCAGGCAATAGCCCATTGAGATGATTTCTGCTCAAGTTTCTGACAAGAGAAACAAATCTAAGTCAATTAACCTGAAGGAAGTAAATGCAAAAGCAAAGCAATTTCAGGGGTTGATGAAGATATACAAGATGAGAAGATGCTCAAGATCGCCAAGTGTTAATGGTATTGATCCTGTGAAATTGTTGCCAGACAGATCCCTGAAACCAAAGTTAGTATGAGTTGGTCCACATATATATAACTAGGTATATGTACAATCCAATGGAAAGTAACATACAGTGTATCAAGATTGACAATATGTCCTAGTTCAGCAGGTATTTTTCCCTTGAAACTGTTTGAGGAAAGATTCCTGCAATTCACAGCAATGAATCAAGATCGACAGACTCGATAATAGTCCAGAGAATTGTACTTTTTATTTAATCTTTGAAGTTTACAGATAAGTCAAGCTTCCAAGATGCTGGAATCCAAGTGGTATAGATCCACTCAAAAAGTTCCCGTGCACATTGCTGAAGACAAGAAATGCACAATAAGTTTCCACAAAGAGAAGAAGCATAAATTAGGAAAAGGTTCATCTCATATCTTACAATTGATTTAAGGCAGCACAGGAACTAATGTTAGATGGAATCGGCCCTTCAAGATGGTTGTTTGCGAGATTCCTACAAGGTAGAAAGTTACATCAACCAACTTACGGAATGGGATTCAAAATCAAGCAGACAAGAGGATAAAAACTCACAGTTCAAACAATTGTTCCAGCTTCCCAAGCTCAGGTGGGATGGTTCCCACTAGTTCATTATCATTCAGTTGCCTGCGAAATAGTCATCTTCAAAAGATAAGCACAAGTTTTGAGTAGAACAGATAGTGGAGTTTCATATCTGAATCTTACAAATAGCTGAGTCGAGACATATTGCCAAGCTCATGTGGGATTGGTCCTGTGAGCTTGTTGCCATGGAGATACCTGTTTTCAAGAAAATAAAAGTTCTTTGTATAAGCGAAGATCTGAACCTATGCATGACACAATGAGAAAGCAAGGGACTCACAGTTTTCCGGTAAATGAAAGATTTCCAAGTATTGGAGGGATTGGCCCAATCAGTTCATTATCACTCAAATCCCTGAGCATTGGATAAGATTAATTTCACTTAGACAGAAGAGCAAGAAACAAGACCAACAAAAAAACATCTGACTGTAAACTGGACATACAGAACAGCAAGAGCCTGCATCAGACCAATCACTTCCGGAATTCTACCAGTTAACCTGTTTCCTTGAAGTGAGCTGCACGTTTGAACCCAACACCATATTACCATACGACTGATTTATCCAAACAAAGCAAGAAATACAGAGTCTTAATCATACTTACAGAGTAGCTACTTGAAGGAAACCGATGTTGTAGGGTATTTCACCAGTAATCTGATTATAAGATACATCCCTAAAGAAGCAGAAGGCAAATAAGTCCCAAGTTTTGAGCTGAATATTCAAAATATTGGATTAAGGAGAAGACACATACAGGATCTCAAAGCTAGTACAATTGCCAATGCTCTCCGGGATAGTTCCAGTTAGGTTGTTACCTCTCACATCACTAAAAACAGTATACATTCACTTACAACTTGCTCGAAATTCATGGCTAAGGGAGAGTTATAAACCCCGAAAGAGAGCTAGGTTAGAATCACATACAAGTACCACAAACCCGTAAGCTGACACATATCAGGAGACAATGTCCCAGTTAACATATTCCCACGTAAGCCTCTGCAAATTGAATACAAACCACAATCAGAAAATAATTCTGGATGCCTTAACAACAGACGATTAGGAAGATGAACTTACAGATACTGCAAAACCTCATTCCAATAGAGTAACCTGGGTATCTCACCAGTCAGCTGGTTTCTTGCCAGGTCACTGCAGAACCATGAGACCAAAATTTATTAATGAAATGATCACTCTGCTTTCATTATCTTGAGATGGCAACATTAGGAAACTCACAGGGTCTTGAGGTTTGGAAGCTGGGTTAAGGTTGCTGGAATTGGGCCAGTGAGCTGATTGTTCTTTAGATTCCTACATTAGCCAAATGATGAAACAGTTTACAAAAACTCTGAAGAACAGGCAAAGGGAAACACACAAATGCAGTAGGGAAGAACTCATACAGAAACTCCAGTTGCTTGAGTTTAGAGACTGAAAACGGTATGTCTCCATACAATAAATTCGTGGAGAGATCCCTGAAATATAAATGTTTGTAGTTATATAATAATGGAAATTAATTAAATTCCGTACAAACATTCAAAAGAACTTACACATAAGTAAGAGAAGCACAGTTTCCAATCTCATCTGGAATTTGTCCAACCAATTTATTTCCTTGCAAGTCTCTGTTAATTGCAAGGACGAGAGAGCTTCGTAAGGATCAAACACCATGTTTCTTTAAAAAAAAAATCAGTTTAAAGAGAGAAGAGAAGACAAACATTGATAGCAGATTCTTCAGATCTCCAAGTACTGGTGATATCTCCCCTCCAAGATTCAGATTGGACAGATTTCTTCCAGCAGAAAAAAATGTCAAATCAGTAAAACCCTGAACTAATGTGAAATATACAGAGAGCAATAATGAGATCAAAAGATCCTTACAGAGAGACAACAGAGAGGCTACTGTTATCGCAGAAGACACCTCGCCAAGAACAAAAGTCGTTGTTGTGAACATCGTCCCAATCAAGAAGCATATTAGCCACATTGCTGAATGAGGCTTTCATCTCCATCAAAGCTTTTCCTGTACACAATCAAAAGCTTTTAAAACTAATAAACAAATCAAAAGCTTTTTAAAACTAATAAACAAATCAAAAGCTTTTGAAACTAATAAACAAATCAAAAGAAGTATCTAGTCATCTGAAAGAGGTTATAATCAAATGGTTAAATATGAAGCCACACGAACAAATATGAACCTTCATTGTTCATTGGAGAAACAACACCGAGAAGCATGAAAACAACCATCCCCAAACATGAAACCAAGCCTTTCATTTTATCTTCCTGTCTCCTCCTTCTTCTTCTTGAGAGATGGTAACAAGATAAAACTCAGAAGAAAAGAAATAAGAAACAACAAAGATAGGGAAGCAAGATCCTTTTGGAGTTTCTAGCAAGAAGAGAGGTTCAAACAAGCAGAAAATGTACAGAAAAGTTCTGCCATTGTTGGGGGAAGAAGTGAGGGGGGACCGACACAGGCGATTAGCGTGAACTGGAAGGAATGCAGAGCAGAGATGTTTAAAGAAGAGAGAGAGAGAGAAGACAGTGATGAAATGTACAGTCTACATAACTATAGAGTGAGCTCCGGTGCCATGAGAGAGACACTTTAGTACTTGGACAACGACAAATAATGTCAGACTCATTGCATATACATACATTTTCGCATTTACTTAACTCTCTGCTAAAACATCTTCGATCATCTTTAATAACACACTGATCGATAGTATTTATTTTGTTTTTTAGTAAATTAATCAACGGTAAATATTAACGACGTTAGGAATATAGAACCTAATGATCTGACGGCGAAGGTTTGTACTAGAAAAACGCCGTTTTCCAATGCAAGTAAAGAAAAAGAAGAACGTCTTTTAAAAGAAAAGACATTCCTCACGCGCGCGTGCATCAGAGATTAAATTGATCCAACGGTTGTTATTTCGCGTATTTAAAACGCGTATCATGGACTGCGAAACAGAGAAAAGCATGCTCTTCCTTGTGACAATCAGTTAGAGCATCCCATCACTAGTATCTAAACTAAGAACCTTATACAATTTAA
>OVAU01001538.1:0-14567 GCA_900406315.1 Biscutella laevigata subsp. laevigata
AAAACCTTAGCTAGTAAAACTCAAGTGGAACAAAAGCTAGCTCAAGGAAAAAGAGTACCCCACCCTTTAATTATCCCGGATCATGCACTTGGAGAAGCTTGGACCATGTTGAATGAATCCGGCTCCTCTTCCTCCTTCAAGTGATGAATATGCAACNGCAACCTCAACTCTTCTATGGCAAGGGACATGGCTCCAGCAAGCTTCCTAGTCCTTGATCTTGTGACTGGTCCAATGGTACTCGGAGTGGCTCTTCTTCATCGTTGCCACAATTCTCAGCCGCGGCCATGCTTGTATCAGAGCCTGGCCGGTCTGAGTGCGCTTGCTGGATCAACTTCATGGCCAGGTAGATCTAGAACGGTGTGTGTTGGCCGGTCTGCTTGCACGAGTCTTAGACTTATCCCATTTTTATGCTCCAAAATGCTCCTTAGACTCCGCTTCTCGCTCAAGTCTGGTTTCACACCTGAAACACAATTATGACATGCAATGCAACCTAAATGACTCTAAATGCAACCTAAACTAGAAAGAAGCGAATGAAAATGAGACTCAAAAACGACTAAAAATGCAAGATATCAGTCTGCAATAGGAGTTGAGATATGTGTCTGAGGATCCTCGGTCTGACTATTGTTAGGGTATGGTGGATGTTGTTGTATAGTGGTTGAGTCAGAAACATGTATGGGAGTAGACAACGGTAGAATGTTGTGAGAGAAAACATCCATGTCTTGGTCATGACGTATGTTGTCATTCTGGAAAGGATATATGGTTTCTTAAAAGACCACATTCCGATATATGAGAGTAGAATGTGACTCTAGATCTAACACTTTGTAACCTGAGGGATAGCCGAAGAAGACACAAGTCTTTGCCCTTGGAGAAAACTTGTTTCGATCTTTGTTATAAGTCAAGACATAACATAAACATCCAAAGTTTTGAAGGAATGAGTATTGTGGCATCTTGCCTGACAGTTTCTGAAAGGGAGATTGATTATCAAATAAAGGAGAAGGAAGTCTATTGATGAGAAACACATAAGTTAATATACAATCTGACCAATAAGATAGAGGTAAGTTCAAAAGAAAGAGTAGAGACCTTGCCACATTAAAAAGATGTTGATGCTTACGCTCAACAACAGAGTTCTCTTGAGGAGTATAAGCACAGCTGAAGTAGTGAAACATGCCAAGGTCACTTATGCCAACTCTGCACTTATACTGAGTCAAAATGTACTGAAGAAATGCAGGAAAGATAGTCGTAACATCCTTTTGTATTTCATCATATAAACCCATGTAACCCTTGTACAATCATCAACAATCGTAAGGAAATATTTGAAACCCTCAACAAATTCAACATGAAATGGACCCCAAACATCTAAGTGAATTAAATCAAAAGGGAAAAAGTCATGTTATTCAATGATTCAAACGGCAAATGAATCTGTTTAGCTAGGGGACATATGGAACAATGAGAAGAATCATGAATACTATTTTTTTTCAAAGATGGTAACAAAGGAATGATCTTATGTAATTTGGCAGCAGATGGATGGCCCAGTTTTGCATGCCAAACATCACTACGAACGGAAACATATGCACAAAGAGACTCTCGAGGAGCAGATGAGAACGAGATGTCATTTTTGTCAAGAAAGTATAGATTCTGGAAGGATCTACCCCTCCCAATCATTCATCCCTAAGAACGGTCCTGAATCAAACAAGCATTGGATGAGAATTGAGCAATGCAATCCAAAGTATTTACTAAACAACTGATACTGATCAAGTTAAACTGGAAATCATGGACATAAAACACATTGTAAAGGATCAATTTATCTGTAAGAGAAATTGTTCTAGTATGTTCAATTGAAACCTTGACGCCATTAGGTAGGGACACATTGACCTTTGAAACTGGAATCAACTCACTAACAAACTTTGGATTAGAGCAGACATGACTAGAAGCACCACTATCTATTATTCAATCATCATTAGACAAAGCATTTTGTAAATATGATAAAGCATGATGAGAATTAGATAAGTGACTATTTT
This sequence comes from Biscutella laevigata subsp. laevigata, assembly GCA_900406315.1. Classification (NCBI taxonomy): domain Eukaryota; kingdom Viridiplantae; phylum Streptophyta; class Magnoliopsida; order Brassicales; family Brassicaceae; genus Biscutella; species Biscutella laevigata. Next base: position 2,019 of record OVAU01001538.1, read on the forward strand.
GACAATCAGTAGTAAGGTTCATACCAGATGAGGACTGTACAACCATAATGCCATGATATGTGATTGTAGCTGCATTCGACACCATATTGTGAGATGGTTTATGTTGGAGATTGTACTGGGAGACAAGATCATTGATCTGATGCGGTGTGAGAGCTGGCATGTTTGCATTTGTATTGTTTCCAGACTGTTGAGAGTAACCAAGATTAGGCATTTGAAAGTTCTGAGGCTGTTGTTGAACATTTTGCTGAGTGTAGACGTTAGCAATGACATTGGTCTTCCGAAGCGTTTGAGAAGTACCAGAGGTATTGTTAAACTTGTATCTTTGTTGATTCTTGAACTAATAGCCAGGCGGATATCCGTGAACCTTAAAACATTTTTGAACTGTATGACCTACTTTTCCACAATGAGAACATATAGGCTTTAGAAGATTCTTGTTGACATTATACGCAACAATGTATCCTTCATGCTGATGACCATGATCAAGACTGTTCTTCTCAGATATCTGGAAAGCCACACTGTCAAATCTAGTTGCAGGTTTGATCGATTTTTGTCTCTCATCTTGTGTGACAATGTTGAATGATTCTTCAATTGTGGGTATTGGCTTCAACATCAAAATGTGGCTCCTGATTTTTTCAAAAGATTCATTAAGCTTGGTATGTTGTGTTTTTAATCAGTTTTAGGTATCATTCTCATCGATTTTTGCATTAGTTTCAGTTGCATTTAGAGTTATTTAGGTCCATTTGCATTGCATAGTCATGTTTCATGTGTGGAGCAGAGCATTGAGAAAAAAACAAGCAAAAGGAGCATTATGGAACTCAATTGGAGCACAAGGATCAAACTAAGCATTCGGGAAAGAGTACCAGCCAAGCATACCGGTCTAGCCAGACCGCTATCGAGCTCTCGGCAAAATTGTGAAGCCATGTAGCGATCGAAGGCACTGGTCTCCCCAGACCGGTATTCATCTCACGACTACTTTTCAAGAGCATGTACCGGCCAAGAACTCTTCAAGGTACCGGTGTAGCAGACCGGTACTACCTCTCTTGTTTGAAAAAACGATTAGATTTTTAATTGTTTTCAGAGATAATATAAATAGGGAACAAAAACCTTATTTTACCTAAGTTTTCTTTTTATGTTTTTCTCTAGAACTCTCTCTCTCTCTCTCTTTGAATCTCTTGAGAATCTTGTAAAACCTTTGCTAGTAATTGCAATTCCATCTTTATTATCTTCTTCTTATCTTGATTTCATCATGATTAAGCATACTTCTCTTATGAGATTTTGTGTTAAAACCATGATTAGTGAGTAGTCTTTCTCTAAGTGAATGAGTTAGGTAGATTAGGGTGATTGGTGATTGATTATGATACTTAGGGCTTAGATTGTTCATTATCTTCACTTATTGGATATGCTTAATGCTAGAATAGGATTGATCACCTCGTTCTAGATCTTAGACAAGTTGTTGCCCAGAAGGTGTTCGATGAAATGTCTGAATGAATCTTTTAAGTGCTAAATGAGGCCTAGCCAAAGGATTGTGCCAGGGTTGTTTAGTAGTTGCATGGACTAGAGTTTAATGCTTATTAATTGTGTAGTCAAGGGATTGTACAATTGCATGATTAGTAAATGGATTTCTACCAAGGGATTTGATTAGTCTAATTTGGATAATTCTTAGACTATGGATTAGCATTGATTGATAGAAATGAGCATCATAAACATAAACTTGATCACCTGAGTCGATTACCTCTGCTCATTTGCTTAGTTTATCTTTGATTTTAAGTTTATTCGGTTTCGTTGACTTTTCGATTGACTTTTGTTTTTGCTTGTTTTAGTTAAATTGCTTATTTAGGATTGTTTAGTGACAAAAGAAATCTCATATTAACTTAGAGTAGATGAATTCTCCATGGTCCTAGTACGTGATTCACTCCCGCATTGGTTTGATATTAAACCCTCTATACTACATTTGATTAATAGGATAGTAAAAAACTTCCCATCAAATTGGCGCCGTTGCCGATTCGGGATTTTGATTTGCTATTAGGACTTTGAGTTTGTTTGGGACTAAGTTTTTCTATTTCACTTTCTAATTTCTCTACTTTCTTCTCTTCAGGTGCATAAACCAAAGTTACACAAGCCTAGAGACAAGATGGCAGAGTTTCACTACCAACACCCCACTCCCATGCCATTCATTCATGGATACTATCAACCTACACCTCAGTCCATTCAAAACGGTTTCCAACCCAACCAACCCTACAAATTCAACGAGCCTCTAGCTACAAGTTTCTATAACCCTCTGATATGCCACAACGCTCAAGCTCAAGGTGTTGCTTCCTCTAGTGCCAACGCGGACCAAACTATACAAATGTTAAAGGGAAGGCCAAAACCAAAATGCCCTTACTTTCAAATATTTCAAGCATGAAGTCCATGCCAAGATTGATAACATTTATGGTGATCTCAACACCAAAATTGATGGCTTGGCCTTTCATACGAAGACTTTAGATAACCAAGTGGCAGACCTCTCCTCTCACTTGCAGGTTTTAGATAACAAAGTGGCCCAACTATCCTCCACATCCAAGAAACAAATGGGTCAACCTCCGGGCAAAGCAGATTCTACTACCTTGGAGTATATAAATTCCATCTATACATGTGTTCTCATTGAGGACAATGAGCACCTAAGTGAGGGGGTGGCCATTCCAATTGTTAAGAAGAACGAAAGAGACCCAAGTGAGGAGAAGGATGCTACTCCCAAGGGCTCATATGTGGTTATTTGAACCACCTCCCTATGAACCAAAACTTCAATTTCCCGGTCGCCAAATGGAGGCACTTGCGGCAAAGGTTCAAGCTCAGGTTGAGGAGAAGATGCAAAAGGTTAGAAAGTAAATGCCTCAGATAAAAGGCTTCTTCCAACACCCCAACTCCAACCACTCCTTGAAAGACGCAATCAAGAGCAAGCTTAAGGTCCTCGAGGAATTAGAAAGACGCTCAGCTTAATGCAACGCTGTCACTCAAACAAACAAGGATCCCGAAAAACTTGAAGACCCAGGGAGTTTCATTCTCCCTTGTACCTTAGGATCCATTCCTTTTAATAATTTTTTGTGTGATTTAGGTGTCAGTATCATGCCACTAAAGATTGCTAAGAAACTTGGCTTTCTTTCCTTTGAACCTTGCATGATATCTCTGAGACTAGTTGATGGATCTGTGAAAAAGCTGATAGGAATGCTGAAGGATTTCACAGTAAGGATAGGGAAAGACAAGATTCCGACCGACTTTGTAATTTTGGAGATGAAAGGGAAGACCATTTCTGGCAACTACTGCGATGATCATTGATGTCAAGGAAGGCATTGTTAGCCTGCATCTAGGGAAGGACCGCGTCCGAGAATATTACACCACGATGAGAGGAAAGAAATCCGCCTCAGCTAGCCAAGGCTTGTATACAGAGATTTTAGATGATCCACCCGATAAGTATTTGGAGGAACCAATTATAAATGGATCAGTTGGATTCAAGGTTGAGGAACAGACTGCCAATGGTAAGTCTTGTATGGATGAAGAGTGGATTGAGCTCAAGAGAGCAATGTTGAAAACGATTGGGAGTCTTGAAGCCCAGAACGCTTCTAATCTCAAGATCATTGAGGAGCTTCAAGAAAAATTCACCACGTCTGAGAAGAGCTTCAAACCACCTTAAGGAAGAAGAGAAAGTCAAGCTAAGAGACTTAAAACAAGCTCACTTGGGAGGAAATCTCATGGTATCCTTGTATATATCTTTTTATTTAGTTTGTTTCATGTTTTTAGTTTTGATTTTGGGGACCTTGATGATTGGGATTGATTAAGTATTTAATTTTTGGAGGTTTTGAGTTGTTTCAGGGCAAAAATGAAGATTCTTGGGTGTCATACCGCTCGCATTTGACTAGTATCCATCCTGAGCATCTAGACCGGCCAAAAACTGACCGGGGATTTTTCCAAATTTTTTGCAGTATGAATAGTACCGGTCAAAACCTGACCGGTACCATGATCGGTATCAGTTTCTGAAAAAATATTCTTTTGCTTTTATGTTTCATTTGTTTTTTTGTTTTGAACTTGGTCACTTGGATGTTTGATTCTCGTTTTAGTGTTTGGATTCTACAGGTTTTAAAGTCTTCAAGACAAAGAGGATCGATATGGGAACCCGGTATGACTGCACCGGGATCGATACCAATCTGTATATACCAGTATAGCTGTTTGTCTGATACAAAAGATTATACCGGTCGCCTTCCTTCTTTCGCCTTAGATGAGGAGTTTTATCCAAACGCCCGCTACATGTAGGTACCGCACCTCCACCTTTATAAATAAGCATGTTTTTCCTTCCTTTTGTTTTCTTTGTTTTCGGTTCTTTCTCTGAATGTGGATCCCACAGAGACTGTGTGATTTAAGTTTGGGGGAGGAACAACCTTTGGACTGATGTCATTTTCTATTTTCATTTTCATTTTCTATTTTGATTTTCATTTTCTTGCATTGTTAATACTTATGTTTTCATAAAAACCAAAAAAATCGAAAAATTTAAGAAAAACCAAAAAGATTTTGCTTTTATTCGGGTTTCTCATAAAGATTGCATTGCATTTTAGTATAGGATTGAGTCACATATAGGTTGCATTAATTTCGTTTCTCAAAAAGAACCAAAACACCTAGAACTCGCGGTTATCGATTATAGCCTAGTAGTCTCGAAGCGTCTTGAAGTTTGTAGCCTTATAACTTGAAACTTAAAAAAGCTTTGTCGTTGGTATTGATGCTTGCTAGACTATTGTTGCTTTCATTTTATTTGAGTTTTAATTTGGACCTTTAGTTAGCATGATCAAGCTACTTCACTTGCGTTTCATGGCTTCTAACTTTTCAAGCACGAGTTTGGGCATTGCAAACCGAAACACTATTAGCCCGGCTTGGTCATCCTCACCATAAGGATGATTCCCTCTCACCCAAAGCTCCCTAAGCCGAAACACTTGTGAGTTCATTGTCTATTCTTAAGTGATTGATGATTTTGTAAAATCTTGCAAGATTTAGAGCAACAATTGAAAGCATCTATCCGGGAGCTAAGGTAGAATAGGCTTGGAACAGAATTGAAAACGCTTGGGTATATCTAGGACTTGACTTGTTTGGTTCATGGGTAGCTTAAGTTGATTTTGCCTACTGAGATGGGTTGCTTGGAATGATGAGAAAAGAAAAGGAAGTTTGGAAATAGGGAAAAAGAAGGAAACCACCAAAGAAAGAAAAAGAAAAAGAAGCATTAAGAGATAGTAAAAAGAATGAAGAAAGATTAGCTAGCCTCTAAACATAAAGAAAAGAAAAATGAATGTTTAAGCTCCCTAAAAGAAGGCTTTAGGAAAAGAAAAGAAAAAGATTCAAATGAATAGTCTTGGAGTAAGAAAAGATGCAAAAAGAAACGAAAAAGAGTCTAGTTCAAAAGAAAGAAAAGAAAAATATATCTTAAGGTAGAAAAAGAATTGGTGTGAGTTTAGAAAAGATTTAAGTGGGTAGACTAAGTGCATTTGATGGGATAGATGGATGCATGATGTTGTATGCCCCATGCTCTTTGTCTTTCTTGCTTTTACTATAATCCCTTCGCTCCGCGAGAGAAACTGCATTACAAACAACCTCATTGTCGTGTGGAACCTTCTCTTTAGCTCGGAGTCCCCTTTTTACCGAACCAAATGAAACCTTGTGCTTGGCTTTGATCATGTTTCATCCTCTATGAACGAATGCAGGAAAGCAACTTAGGATAGTTAAGTGGATCGCCATAACTTACTAATAATGGTGAATTGCGATTTGGCTTAAATGGTAAGACAGGTAGTTATGCTAAGTCGAAAACGCTCTCATTGTTTGATTTTGGCTGTACGGTTCTCGTTTTTCAAACCTCTTCTCCTTACTTGGAATTTGCTTTGCTTGAGGGCAAGCAAATGATAAGTTTAGGGAGTTGATATGTTGTGTTTTTAATCTATTTTAGGTATCATTCTCATCCATTTTTTGCATTAGTTTTGGTTGCATTTAGAGTTGTTTAGGTCCATTTGCATTGCTTAGTCATGTTCCAGGTGTGGAGCAGAGCATTGAGCGAAAAGCGAGCAAAATGAGTGTTATGGAACTCAATTGGAGCACAAGGATCAAACTAAGCAATCAGTAAAGAGTATCGACCAAGCATATCTGTCTAGCCAGACCGATATCGAGCTCTCTGCAAAATTGCGAAGCCATGTACCGATCAAGGGTACCAGTCTCCCCAGACTGGTTTTCATCTCACGGCTACTTTTCAAGAGCATGTACCGGCCAAGAACTCTTCAAGGTACCGGTCTGCTAGACTACCTCTCTGGTTTGAGAAAACCATTAGATTTTTAATTGTTTTTGGAGATACTATAAATAGGGAATAAAAACCATATTTTACCTAAGTTTTCTTTTTATGTTTTTCTCTAGAACTCTCTCTATCTCCCTCTTTGAATCTTTTGAGAATCTTGTAAAACCTTTGCTAGTAATTGCAATTCCATCTTTATTATCTTCTTCTTATCTTGATTTCATCATGATTAAGCATATTTCTTTTATGAGATTTTGTGTTAAAACCATGATTAGTGAGTAGTCTTTCTCTAAGTGGATGAGTTAGGTAGATTAGGGTGATTGGTGAGTGATTATGATGCTTAGGGTTTAGATTGTTCATTATCTTCAATTATTGGATGTGCTTAATGTTAGAATAGGATTGATCACTTCGTTCTAGATCTTAGACAAGTTGTTGCCCGGAAGGTGTTCGATGAAATGTCTAAAATAATCTTTTAAGTGTTAAATGAGGCCTAACCAAGGGATTGTTCCAGGGTTGTTTAGTAGTTGCGTGAACTAGAGTTTAATGCTTATTAATTGTGTGATTAGTCAAGGGATTGTACAATTGCATATTAGTAAAGGGATTTTTACGAAGGGATTTGATTAGTCTAATTTGGATAATTCTTAGACTAAGGATTAGCATTGATTGATAGAACTGAGTATCATAAACATGAACTTGATCACCCGAGTCAATTACCTCTGCCCATTTGCTTAGTTTATCTTTGATTTCAAGTTTATTCGGTTTCGTTGGCTTTTCGGTTGACTTTTAACTTTTGCCTGTTTTAGTTAAATTGCTTATTTAGGATTGTTTAGTGACAAAACAAATCTCCTATTAACTTAGACTAGATGAATTCTCCATGGTCCTAGTACGTGATTCACTCCCGAATTGGTTCGATATTAAACCTTTTATACTACATTTAATTAATAGGATAGTAAAAACTTCCTATCAAAACCCCATCAAAAACTTGGTTACTCTGTTGCTCTGCTGAAGTGTCTCTCATAAGGTTGTTGTATTGCATTCACATTTCCCACAAGTTCAAACATGTAGTTCCATGTAGTTTTTGTGTTCTTCCCAAAGAGTCACCAACTCAGTATAATATGTAGAAACGTCAAGTGAACCCTGCTCCAACTTACTCAGTCACTACTCGATGCCATACACTCTCGGTGCATCATCTTTTTTGAACCTCGACAAGAGATTTTGCCAGAGGCCTTCAGCCGTAGAGATGAAGAGAAGACTCTGACCAATCTTTTTCGACACGTAATTCATTATCCAAGTCGCGACGATATCGCTGCACCGAGACTATGCACCATAATCTCTGTGATTCACAACTGGTTTGGTAATAGTACCATCTACAAAATCAAGCTTATTACGCACATTTAAAGCCAATCACATAGATCTTTTCCAAGAATGGAAATGGGTTAGTAAACGATCAGAAACAAGAATGAGACTAGCATGATCTCCATTATGGAGGAAGTATGGATTATCATAGGAATCCAGATTAGAACGAATGGAATCAGACATCAGTAATGAACCAGAATTTTGTTCAGTATTATTAGTCATGATCGAGATGAAAGTAAACTAGAACAACAACAAATCTGAACCGAAAAGAGAAGAAACGGAAGAAGATCCGTGAAGAAACAAGAGAGATATCAAATTTCAATTAAGAAAAGATCGAGAAAGATTTACAGTGGAAAGAAACGAAGATCGACGATGACAAAGGATCTTTTGTACGGTGAAGAACTTGAATCGGAGAAATCAATTACACAACTCATCATTCCTCAGAGATCGAAAGAAATCGCTGAATTCAGCTTTGATACCATAACAAATATTGAAGAAGATGAGTAGAAGAGATATGTTTCTATTGATTCAAAACGAGAGTTTACAAATGATGAAGAGAGTTCGTATTTATAGTAAACAAGAGTGATAACGAACATAACAGAATGGTTTACTTAAACCAAATAGAACTCTCCTAAACCGATTTCCAATCCGAGATATAGTCTTAATATCCACTTTTGAATCACTAAATTTTAAAGTTATAAATTATAAATTTTCTTCGCCTATTTTTCTCGACATTGAGTTCAACAATGGCGACCGAGAAGCAACAACAAGTTGGAGCTGGATCAGCTCAACAATGGCAACATGTAGGCTTGTTTTCAGCTTCAGACCTGGTTCGGGGGAGGCAATAATGGACCGGGTAGCTTTCTCTTCCTCAACATACAGACCAAGATGACTCGGGTCATGCCAGGAGGTTGGAGCTGGAGCGAAGCTTGTTTGGATAGTTTTTTTTGTTTTTAATTTAGTTTTTTAACTTCATTAAGGGCAACATAGTAATAACCAAGACACTTAAGTGATCGAGGCCATTCAAATCATTTTATATTTTAAAGTGACATTTGAGCTCTCCTCTCTGTAAATCAAAGCCAAAGGTTAAGTAACTTGTGTATGGGAAATAAAGTTTGAAGACGATTTGAAGTCGATTTTTTTCTCTAAAGTTTCCAACAACCGATCACGGTCTCTTCCTTTCTGGTGACTTACTTGTCAATGTGAGAGGAAGAACCTTTGTATCTATCATATTTCTTTTGCTTGTGCACCTTATTTGAGCGATCAAAGTACAATTTTTTTAGTTGACCTTTTCATCTTCTCCAACGATGGCATAGGTCCATGTTGTTAGAGAAAATCCCTCTCGGTACCTTCTAGATCAAGTCACTTGCCATATATGTTTCATTGTGTATATATTTCCTTACTTATCTGCATAGCTCGGTTATGTATATAACTTGTACCAATTGTAAAGGTTTACTCACTCAAATGAATACAATATTCAACATGGTATCAGAGCCACAATAGGGTTTTAACCTATTTTTTTCTTTCCTCCGCCTCTTTCTCTACTTCTTCTCCGCCGCTTTCTCTGTTTCTTCTCTGTTACGTTTTCCCTGTTTCTCTCATGTCTGATTAAACAGCAGAAAGAACGTCGGTGTTTAATGCACTTGACCCACAAAGCACTCTTCTCTCCGTGAACATGTCGTCTGTTACCAAACTCACGACTCAAAACTATTTGATGTGGTGTCGTCAAGTTCAGGCTCTTCTAGAAGGTCATGAACTGCAACACTTCATCGAAGCCTCAACGAATGCTCCTTCTCCAACGCTGCTCGTGGAGGGTGTTTCATCTCCAAATCCGTTGTTGGCTCCCTGGAGGAGACAAGATCGTCTGCTTTACAGTGCGATGATCGGCACGATTTCTCTCCCAGTTCAGACTTTGGTGTCTACGACAACTACCACCACAGAAGTGTGGGACTCTCTCGCTGCAGCTCTCGGAACTCCTTCACGTGGCCACATCAAGCAGTTGAAATATCAACTAAGAACGTGTGTGAAAGGAAGCAAGTCGGTCACTGAATATCTGCAACTGATGAAGGCCAAAGCAGATGACCTCGTGCTGTTAGGCAAACCTCTCGATTAAGAGGATTTCATCGAGCATATATTGGCTGGTTTGGGTGAAGAATTTAAACCTGAGATAGATGCTATTAATGGTCGAGACAATCCAGTCTCCTTCTCTGAACTCTTCGAAAGGCTTCTCAATAGAGAAGCGATGCTTATGTGCCAAGAAACTTCAGTAACTAATACAACCGTGGTTGTTAATGCTGCTGATGGAAGATCTCGCAATCCTCCTCGACAAAACTCACAACATAACCAACGACCTCAATCTGCAGCGAATGGATCTCGGTCATATGGTAACAATCAGGCTCCTAATCCCAGATTTTCTAAACCTTATCTTGGTAAATGTCAGGCGTGTGGAGTGGTTAGTCATAGCGTCAAGTTCTGTCCGGATTTTCGAATTGTTCGTGGTGGTGCAAGCAGTCAATACAACTATCAGCACCCTCCGCAACAAACCTGGTCGCAGCCACCGCTACTTCCAACGTCGTGGCAGGCTCCACAACAGTCGGCACCATGGCAACCGAGAGCTAATGCAGCAATGCTCAATGACTCCTCAACTTGGCTCATCGATTCAGGAGCATCTCACCATATGACATCAGATCTTGCAAACGTCTCCTACCACAATCCGTATACCTCCGGCGATGATGTGCTTCTTGGTGATGGATCCTCATTACCAATTATGCACTCCGGTTCTTTATCTATTCCCTCATATACTACTCCGTTTCTTTTTAAAAATGTTCTATGTGTTCCTTCCTTGACCAAGAATCTACAGTCAGTTTTTCAACTATGCTCAACTAATAATGTGTCAGTCACGTTTGCTCCAACTTATTTCAGGTCAGGGACCTTCACACGGGGGCTCTTCGGCTGGAAGGAACCCCTAAAGATGGAGTCTATGAATGGCCGGTCCGGAACTCGTCTCCTCATCCGTCGTTGGCATATGCCTCCACAACCAAGGCTACTCTATCGGATTGTCACTCAAGATTGGGGCATCCTGCTCTACCTATCCTTCAGAAAGTAGTATCGTTATTTCATATTCCTACTTCATCTAATGTCTTACTTGCTGTTCCCTGCAATGCGTGTTCCATACACAAAATGCATAAGCTTCCCTTTAGTTCTTCTACTTTGTTCTCATCTAGACCTCTTGAGATTGTGTTTTCAGATGTTTGGACATCTCCAATTTCTTATATTGATGGTTTTAAGTATTATGTTGTTTTTGTTGATCATTACACTCGATATACTTGGTTCTATCCTCTGAAACAAAATTCTCATGTGTTTGATATGTTTACAAAATTTAAATCCTTGGTTGAGTATCGTTTTTCTACAAAACTAACTACTCTTTATACAGATAATGGGGGTGAGTACATTGGTCTTAGGACCTTCCTTGCGAGTCAGGGCATCTCACACATGACCAGTCCGCCACACACTCCCGTGCACAACTGGATTGCAGAGAGAAAACACAGGCACATCGTGGAGACTGGTCTAATCCTTCTCTCGCATGCGTCGGTTCCTAAGACCTACTGGACGTATGCGTTTGGCACTGCGGTATATCTTATTAATATAATGCCAACTCCCTTACTTGATATTGCATCACCATTCTCTCGTTTGGTCATTCACCGAATTATGAAAAATTGAAAATATTTGGCTTCTTATGTTTTCCTTGGCTTAAGCCATATACTTCTCATAAACTTGATGCACGATCTGCTCCATGTGTTTTCTTGGGTTACTCACTTTCTCAAAGTGCTTATTTATGTTTAGATCAATCCATTAACTGTGTGTTTGTGTCAAGACATGTGCTGTTTCGTGAAGCAATTTTTCCTTTCAGCTTGCCTTCGCCGTTCACTACATCAGATCACGCCTCAGAACCAGCTCAAGAACATCGGCACACCTCTCTGGTCGTAGTTCCCATTCACCTACGGGCAACTCCCTCTGTTTCACCTCCGGTGCAGCTCATTGACACATCTTCTCAGAGCTCCACAATATCACATGTGCAATCACAACCGACGAGCCCACCTGCTGCATCTCCATCTCTCCCGTCGGATCCTCCTCAACAATCTCAGCAATCTGAAGCACCATCTCAACAGCCACCTCAGCCATCTCCACCACCAGCTCAACCTCCACTACAGACCAGCAGTCATGCTTGTCGCCCAGTTCAGAAAATGAACCTTGCTGCTCAAGCTAAATTCACTCCGGAGAGGATACCAAAGACATCAACACAGGCTTTAAAGAGTGACAATTGGCGTGCAGCCATGGCTAAAGAAATCAACTCTCAACTTAAAAATCACACTTGGGATTTAGTTGATCAATCTAATGCCTCTAATATTGTTGGTTGCAGGTGGATCTTTACGATCAAACGCAGGTCGGATGGTTCGTTTGAGCGCTACAAAGCACGTCTTGTGGCTATGGAGTACAATCAAAGGCCTGTTGTGGATTATCATGAGACTTTCAGCCCCGTCGTCAAGCCAACTACCATCCGTATCATCCTCAGTGCAGCGGTGACTCATGACTGGTCTCTCAAGCAGCTTGATGTCAACAATGCATTTCTCCAAGGCCACCTACGTGAAGAAGTCTTTATGACTCAACCACACGGCTTTCAATATAAAGATAGACCCAATGGCGTGTGCAAGCTACACAAAGCGGTGTATGGACTCAAACAGGCTCCTAGGGCATGGTACAATGAACTGCGCTCCTTTCTTGTCCACACGGGTTTCACCAGCTCCCTTGCAGACTCATCTCTCTTCATTCTCAAGCAAGGATCTACGCTTCTCTATGTTCTTGTCTATTGATGTGTCTGGTTTTTAGGGGTTTTTAGTCTC
>OVAU01001541.1:0-14565 GCA_900406315.1 Biscutella laevigata subsp. laevigata
TTCTTAAAAGTGATCCTTAAATAATACTATAGAGATGGATAACAAATTTTAAAATATTAAATAATATGAAAAGAAAATATGTAATTATCGTGGAGATGCTAGAGATAGTGGAGGAGAATTTTTAGGGGAAAAATTTGTTAGGAGAATCGTACATAAATATTTTTGATAATATAAAGATGTTGTAAACAACTATATGTACATTTTAGAACCATAACTTACTTTGTATAGTATGTAATAAGTAGTTGTATAACTACAAATTTAGTAGTTTTTCATTTTGGTTTTGGAGATAATTATTATTTTTTGCTAACTTGACTCTCGAATTTTTGATTTGGTTTTTGGAGTTTTGTTTACCCATCAACTTATTATTTGCTTTTTCAAACTTTTATAATGTATCATACCTAGACCTGGCCCATGTTTGAAGCTGAAGAAGTTTGTGCTTCAGGCCCCAAAAACAATAAAAAATTTGAGGCCCCATTATTTTACTACATGAGCCCATATGTATATGAGTTTTATTAATGTTTTCTTTTTTCTTTCTCAACTTTCATACACACGTTTTATTTTTTTTTATTTTTTTAACTTTTTCCTATTCTACATGTTGTCTTCTTCCTTCTCTGTAACAACTCTCTCTCTAAATATTATTTTCTTTCCTGTAAATCGTTTGTTTTCCTTTTATATATTTATATTTTCGTTATTATTATATTTATATTATAAGCCATATATTTTATGTTATGCTTTAGACCACCAAAAATCTTTGTCCGGCCCTGATCATACCTTATCTAATATAATTCTAGATGATAAAATGGTACAAAAAAAGTTTTTATTTATATTATTATCACTTGTTCTCAAATAAAAATTTATCCATATAATCAAAACTTAAATGTCAAAAATGATAAAATTCTTCCTTTGGAAGGCAGCAAAGGGCACTCTACCAGTCGGAGAAAGACTCACAGCTAGACGGATTAATATCCAACCTGCTTGTCCAAGATGCGGAGGCGTAGAGACAATTACACATCTCTTGTTCCATTGCCGGTTTGCGAGACAAGTGTGGAGTGAAGCCCCTTTCCATGCTCGTATTACTTTGAATTCGATGACCTCATTCGAGGTGGGATGGAAAGGTCTCCGAGTTGTGAGGAGCCTTCCACCTATGGGACTGGCCAACGAACCGTTAGCTGCATGGATTTGCTGGAATTTATGGTTAGCTAGGAATAAACTGAAGTTTAGTGATGTGGCCTGGAACCCAAAAAGAGTCTTAACCAAAGCTTGCACAGAAGCGAGAGAATGGAAGGCAGCCACAGACGGAAAACAGAGCCAAAAACAGAGGAATAACAATGGAACCGAAAGTTGGGGGCATAGGCACGGAGTTAGTGTGTCAAGTTGATGCAGCCTGGGCTAAAATAAAAGAAAAAGCCGGCTTTGGATGGGTTTATCGAACGCATTCGGGCAGAGTGATTTCAACACACTCGGACAGTTCATTAAGAGTCAAGTCCCCTTTAGTTGCAGAAGGGATGGCTCTATTTCTAGCAATGGATCATGCAAAAGGTTTGGGAATTCAGGAAGTTACTTTCGAATCGGATTCACAGACTTTGATCAACACAATTGCAAAGGGGTCTTCTATTTCAGATCTTCACAACATTCTCTCTGACATTGCCGAATTATCTTAAGAGTTTATTTCAGTCAAATTTAATTTTATTCCCAGAGGCTCTAATACCCTAGCCGACAATGTAGCAAAACAAGTCATTCTCTAGTTTAATGAAATCTTTTCGAACAAAAAAAATAAAATAAAATGTCAAAAATGATAATTACAAAAAACTCTCATGAAATACGCATGACTAATAGTTCATATCTTACATTCGTATCAAATAGTTTTATTTTAAAAGTATAGATAAATCTAAAAAAATATAAGGAAAAAAACATTAAAAATAAAATTGAAAAATTCATCTGGATATTTTAGTCTATTTTTTTTTTTAAAGTTCATTTTCAAACGTTTGCTTGGATTTGCGTTAAAAATAATTATTTTTTGGAATAGTAAACCAATTGTTCCTAATTATTTGACGTTTGAATTAAAATATATAGCACTAATAATCATTGTTTTGACTAAATCTATAGTATCCTGAAAACTTGCTCACCAAGCTGTGTATTTAAGGCATGTGATGATTTCTAGGTAAATTAGATACTCTGAATTTCCATATACTAATCTTTATACAGTACTTCTCCACTGAGTCCTCTCTTTACACCAAAACATTATAAAGTCTAACCAAATTTTTATGTTTTCTTAATTAATTCCAAAACGTAGATTTTTGTTGACCAAACAGCATCTACCTTTAAAGCTCAGTTTATTACAAGTTCTTTTTCTTTTTACGTTTTACTGATCCCTGCGTCAGAGAGTTTGCGTTTGGTGGTGATATCAACCAAACGTTTCTGGAGCAATGGAGATTGGAAGAGCTTTCGTTTCGTGTTCAGCCGGTAATGGAAGTTCTGGTCCGATCAACCTCAAGAATGTGTCTCCATGGACCACATCAATTGGTGCATGTTCCATGGGAAGATATTTTCCAGCCAGAGTGAAACTTGGAGCTATGAAAACCTTCAAGGGACTTTCGCTTTACAAAAGCAGAAGAGCAGTTTTTGTATCTCCACGTGTGGGAGGAATCAGAATGTTTCTAACAAATGGAGACAAACATGTTGCAAATCCTCATTTGCTAGAGAAACAAGGTAAAGTGCTTATGAGTACTATGATGCATTTCTGTGTGTGAGATTTCGGTAGTGTCATAAGCTCAGAGGATAGCATCAATGGATTGCAATTGTTGGGAGTACAACTCTTGGGACAATGTTAGAGACCAATTTCTTTGTAAAGACATGCATTGAGTATGTTTTTTTTGGCTGTTTTACAGATATATCTGAAGCTCAAAGGATAGCAACAATGGGTGGCTCTATTGATGGGTCTCAAGTGGATGAGTTTTGTAAATCCCTTGGAGGGAAAAGACCTATCCACAGTATTTTGATAGCTAACAATGGAATGGCAGCTGTGAAGTTTATGCGTAGTATCAGAACATGGTCTTATGAAACATTCGGCGCGGAAAAAGCTGTGTTATTGGTAGCAATGGCAACCCCTGAAGACATGCGGATCAATGCAGAACATATCAGAATCGCTGATCAGTTTGTGGAGGTTCCTGGAGGAACAAACAATAACAACTATGCTAATGTTCAGCTTATTCTAGAGGTGAATGCAACTTTTTGGGAACCACTAATATCTCAATTATCAATGTGCTTTTGGAGTTAAATTCTTCAGTTCATCTTTTTGTCTAAATACAATGTGCAGATTGCTGAAGCCTCCGGAGTGGATGCAGTTTGGCCTGGTTGGGGTCATGCATCTGAAAACCCTGAATTGCAAAAACTGCTAAATGCAAAAGGAATAGTCTTTCTTGGTCCAACAGCAGCTTCAATGGCAGCATTAGGTGATAAGATTGGTTCGTCATTGATTGCACAAGCTTCTGATGTACCCACTCTCCCATGGAGTGGTTCTCATGTAAGTAAATAAACTTGCTTACCAGTGAAATGCTGCTGTTCAAAATGCTGATTCTCTTATGTGTTTCTCAGGTTAAAATGCCTTGTAATAGCAGCTTAGTAACCATCCCCAAGGAGATCTACGGACAAGCTTGTGTCTACACAACTGAAGAAGCCGTTGCTAGTTGTCAAGTTGTTGGTTACCCAGCAATGATCAAAGCTTCATGGGGTGGTGGCGGTAAAGGCATTAGGAAGGTCAGCTTCTGTAGCTATCTCTTTCCATTGTTGACTATGACAAAACTCCTATATAAGTGCTCTTTTGTTCTCGTTTGATTTCTCAGGTTCATAATGATGATGAGGTTAGGGCTCTATTCAAGCAAGTTCAGGGTGAAGTTCCTGGCTCGCCGATATTCATAATGAAGCTTGCCTCACAGGTGTCTCTTTGATCTAAGCAGAGCTGAGTTCTTATATGATTACTCCATATCTTTTCTTCACATTTTATTAGCTTTTTCTAATATTTTTGTATAGAGTCGGCATTTAGAAGTCCAGCTGCTATGTGACCAGTACGGAAACGTTGCAGCTCTGCATAGCCGTGATTGTAGTGTCCAGAGAAGAAACCAAAAGGTTTGATAGTTAAATTTCAGTTTTGTTCATATTCCAAGAGGCATGCAGGAGATCTTAGTTTGTGGTTTGTATCACAGATTATAGAGGAAGGTCCAATAACTGTGGCTCCACGGGAAACCGTCAAGAAACTTGAGCAGGCAGCTAGAAGATTGGCTAAGAGTGTTAACTATGTTGGAGCTGCTACTGTTGAGTATCTCTATAGCATGGAGACTGGGGAATACTACTTCTTAGAGCTTAACCCTCGGTTACAGGTTGGTTTCATCCTAAAAGCTTTTATTGTGTGTGTGTGTTGAATTCTATACAAAGGTTACGGTTTTTTCAAATGAGGTCAGGTTGAGCACCCTGTAACTGAGTGGATTGCTGATATAAATCTTCCTGCTGCTCAAGTTGCTGTTGGGATGGGAATTCCTCTCTGGCAAATCCCTGGTATGTTCCTAAAACCTCTATGATTATATCTCCTTTGCTGATAAGAAAACAAGAGTAAGAAATGATGTGAGAGTTATATGACTTTCAAGCTCACTCAGTCCCTTGTTTTTTATGCCCATGTACTAACTGTCTGTTTCGATTTGATTTGAGTAGAGATAAGACGGTTCTATGGTGTAGAACATGGTGGAGGTTATGATTCCTGGAGGAAAACATCAGTCGTAGCTTCCCCTTTTGATTTCGATAGAGCGGAATCCATAAGACCAAAAGGCCATTGTGTGGCTGTACGTGTGACAAGTGAAGATCCTGACGACGGTTTCAAACCAACCAGTGGTGAAGTACAAGAGTTGAGTTTCAAGAGCAATCCAAATGTTTGGGCTTACTTCTCTGTCAAGGTAACACATTATCATTCTCTGAGCACTCTACTACATGTATTGGCTTTATGTCTAAGCTGTAAAATCTACTTTTTTCTTACAAGTCTGGTGGAGGCATACATGAGTTCTCAGATTCCCAGTTTGGTAAGTTTATATGTTTTCAGTCTTTTCTCAAGTTTAACGAATTGAAAAATTAACTTTAATCTCTGTTTAGGACATGTATTTGCATATGGGGAATCAAGAGACAAGGCAATAGCAAAAATGGTTGTTGCGCTGAAAGAAATCCAAATCCGTGGAGATATTAGGACTAACGTTGACTATACGATAGATCTTTTACAAGTACTATACCTCTCTTCCAACACACCAAATGTTTTTTCAGTTTTGAATGTAAACCTGAGAAGATCATTAATGCAGGCTTGTGATTACCAAGAAAACAAGATTCACACTGGTTGGTTGGACCGTAGGATCGCTGAGCGGGTTAGAGCAGAGAGGCCTCCATGGTATCTCTCTGTTATTGGTGGGGCAGTCTATGTAAGAGCCCTATTTTCCTCAAATTATCTATTTTAGTCATGGAATCTGAGATGTTTTTATTTGTGCAGAAAGCATCAACCACAGCTTCTGCTGTAATCTCGGATTATGTTGGTTATCTTGAGAAAGGACAAATTCCCCCAAAGGTAAATACTAGGCCTAGGCATATCATTGCTCTTTTGCTCTTTTTTTTTTGTTGGTTTCTGCGTATCTTACGTTTGGTGTCTTAAACTTGCAGCATATCTCTCTTGTGCACTCTCAAGTGTCTTTGAATATTGAAGGAAGTAAATACATGGTAGTATATGCGTCAAACTTTTTTTTTTGTTCTTCTAGCACAATTTAATTTTGCACTTATGCTTCACTAACCTGAAAGTAACGGTGTTCTAGATTGATGTAGTTCGGGGTGGATCAGGAAATTACAGGCTAAGAATGAACAACTCAGAAGTTGTAGCAGAAATACACACTCTACGTGATGGAGGTCTGTTGATGCAGGCAAGTTTTCAGTCTTTGTTTCACCAGATTTATCACGCATAATAACTAGTTTGAGAATCTCACCTCCTTTCGCTGCATATTGCAGTTGGATGGTAAAAGCCATGTGATATATGCAGAGGAAGAAGCAGCAGGAACGCGTCTTCTCATTGACGGAAGAACTTGCTTACTACAGGTTTCAATTGGATTTTATCTCCAAATTATTCACATTTTTTCTGAAGAATTCTAGCATTAAGTTTTCTGTCACTTTTTGGTTTATTCAGAATGATCATGATCCTTCAAAATTGATGGCTGAGACACCGTGCAAGCTACTGAGGTATTTGGTTTCAGATAACAGCAGTGTTGATGCTGATACGCCCTATGCAGAAGTTGAGGTCATGAAGATGTGCATGCCACTTCTTTCACCTGCTTCAGGAGTTATCCATTTCAAAATGTCTGAAGGACAAGCCATGCAGGTATTTACCAGCCCATTGCTAAACAAAATTCGTTTCTCTGCAGTTTGGTAGAGGTGCATTAATTAACCGAAATATTCTTGGGCAGGGTGGTGAACTTATAGCCAAGCTTGATCTCGATGATCCTTCTGCTGTAAGAAAGGCTGAAACCTTCCATGGAAGTTTCCCAAGGTTAGGGCTTCCAACGGCAATATCTGGTAAAGTTCATCAGAGATACGCTGCAACTTTAAATGCTGCTCGTATGATTCTTGCCGGCTATGAGCATAATGTAGATGAGGTACACGCGATTGTTTTTCCTGTGTGATCCTGTATAAGTTTACTTGAACCTGAGATTTCTCATACCTTGCAGGTTGTTCAAGACTTACTTAATTGCCTTCACAACCCTGAACTCCCATTCCTTCAATGGCAAGAGTGCTTTGCAGTTCTGGCGACACGACTACCTAATGATCTCAAGGACAAGGTATACATAATGTGTTTCCCTTTCCTGCGTTCTTTGTTTTGAGTTTCAAGTGTTTTAATACTTTTCTTATAAACTATATTTATCAGCTCGAATCAAAGTATAGGGAATTTGAGATTATCTCCAAAAACTCCCTGACTGCAGATTTCCCAGCCAAACTTTTAAAAGGCATTCTTGAGGTACCTTGTATTTCTTCTATACCTATCGTTCAGTTATTAACTCTCCGAAATTCCTTCTTATTGGTCCACTTTTTGCAACAGGCTCATTTATCATCTTATGAGGAAAAAGAGAGAATTGCCCTTGAACGGCTCACTGAACCATTATTGAGCCTTGTAAAATGTTATGAAGGTGGTAGAGAAAGTCACGCGCGTGTTATTGTTCATTCTCTGTTTGAAGAATATTTATCCGTAGAAGAACTATTCAATGGTAACATGCAGGTAATGTATGGTTCATTAGCTAATAATTGGCTTTGCATTTACCGGTTATGTATGTGGAGTGGAGTCTTAATTGCCATTTGTTCCTTGAAAAGGCTGATGTTATAGAGAAAATGCGTCTGCAATACAGGAAAGATCTGTTGAAGATTGTGAATATAGTGCTCTCACACCAGGTTTTTGATTTAGCCTTCTCACACCAGGTTTCTCTTGTCTACATCACTACGTCATTAAACTGGTATATGCTCATCTGTTCTTCTTTCCAGGGCCTAAAAAACAAAAACAAACTTGTTCTCCGAATCATGGAGCAGCTTGTTTATCCTAATCCTGCTGCATACAGAGATAAACTTATCCGATTCTCAACACTCAACCATACTAATTATTCTGATGTGAGCTTAGTTCCTTTATGTGTTATGATACTTTTGTTGACATTCGCCAGCTAATGATCATTTGTGTGTATAGTTGACGCTCAAGGCAAGTCAGTTGCTTGAACAGACCAGAATAAGTGAACTTCGTTCAAACATTGCTAGAAGCCTTTCAGAGTTGGACATGTTTACAGATGATGATGAAAATAAGGATACTCCCAAGAGGAAGAGTGCTATTAATGAAAGGATGGACGATCTTGTGAGTGCATCTTTAGCTGTTGAAGATGCTCTCGTGGGACTGTTTGACCAGAGCGATCACACACTTCAAAAACGGGTGGTTGAGACTTATATTCGAAGATTATACCAGGTAAGAAACTTATTCAATTAAATTTCTGTTCCAACTACAATTTATCAGACTTGTACAATTTTAACTTCATTTTGATATGACTTATGTCACTAGCCCTACGTCGTTAAAGAAAGCGTGAGGATGCAGAGGCACTTTTCTGGTCTTATTGCTTCCTGGAAGTTCTTAGAAGACGCTCATGGGACATCTAGAAAAGGAGGGGTTGAGAACCGTAGTAAGAGAAAATGGGGAACTATGGTTATAATCAAATCGCTGCAGTTTCTGCCTAATATAATAAGTGCAGCATTAAGAGAAACAAACTATGAAGACTACGAACCTGCCGGAGTTCCTTTATCTGGAAATATGATGCACATTGCTATTGTGGGGAGTAAAAATCAGACGAGTCTGCTTCAGGACAAGTAGTTCACAGTTGACACTGCTTGACCGCTTAAACCAGCTTAGGTGCTGTAGTGTCTACCTAATCTGTTTTCATGTCTGCTTTGTTTGTCTCAGTGGGTACGAGGACCAAGCTCAGGATAGAATAAACGAGGTGGCCAAAATTCTTAATGAGGAAGAAGTGAGTTCGAGCCTCAGTTCTGCTGGGGTAGGTGTGATCAATTTTATAATTCAGCGAGATGAAGGACGAACACCGATGAGACATTCTTTCCATTGGTCGATGGAAAAAAAGTATTATGAAGAAGAGGCGTTGTTACGTCATCTTGAACCTCCCCTGTCCATTTACTTGGAGTTGGTATGATCATGATGATGAAATGTGAATCTTGTTTAAAGCAGTTCACATTCTTTGGTTGATTGTTTATTGTTTGTCTGATGCAGGATAAACTCAAAGGATACTCAAATATACATTACACGCCTTCACGAAACCGTCAATGGCATATGTATACCGTCACAGACAAGCCAGTGCCAATCAAGAGGGTGTTCCTTAGATCTCTTGTTCGACAGACTACAATGAACGATGGGTTTATGTTGCAGCAAGGGCAGGACAAGAAACTTAGCCAAACACTGTTCTCTATGCCGTTTACATCAAAATGTGTTCTGAGGTCTTTGATGGATGCTATGGAGGAACTGGAACTGAATGCACATAATGCTGCCATAAAACCAGACCACGTTCATATGTTTCTTTGCATACTTCGTGAGCAGCAGATTGATGATCTTGTGTCTTATCCCAGGTTGCCATTACTGTCTTTTTTTAGAAGTTATTGATGCACTGTGTCAGAACTTTATAGTAACAATATTGATGTATTTCTCTAAGAAGAGGGAAAGTATTTGCGGAGGAAGAAGAAACTACAGTTGAGATGATCTTAGAAGAAGCAGCACGGGAGATACACAGCTCTGTTGGAACGAAAATGCATAGGTTGGGTGTGTGCGAGTGGGAAGTGCGACTACGGTTGGTGTCCTCTGGGCTGGCAAATGGTTATTGGAGAGTCGTTGTTGCAAACATAACAAGTCGTACATGCACTGTCCATGTAAGTTGTTCAGCTTACAAATATACTGTTGTGAAAATTTTACCGAGAGTACACATAAGTTGACTTGACCTTTCAATGTTTCAGATATATCGAGAATTAGAAGTTACTAGGAGAAACATTTTAATCTATCACTCAATGACTAAGAAGGGACCATTGGATGGAACCCCAATCAACGATCAATATAAACCACTAGGATATATAGACAGGCAACGTCTAGCTGCAAGGAGGAGTAACACTACTTATTGCTATGACTTCCCGTTGGTTAGTCTCTGAATTCAGAAGATTCACACATAGGTTTTCTCTTTTGACTTCTGAAGTTATTTCTTTCTTTTCAGGCATTTGAGATAGCCTTGGGGAAGTTGTGGGCATCACAAAACCCGGGAGTAAGGAAACCATGTAAGGATACCTTGATCAACGTCAAAGAGCTTGTATTCTCTGATCCAGAAGGTACATTTCTTACTCCGGTTGAAAGACCACCGGGTCTCAACAACTGTGGAATGGTGGCCTGGTGCCTAGAGATGTCGACCCCTGAGTTTCCTATGGGACGGAAACTTCTCATAGTCGCCAACGATGTCACCTTCAAAGCTGGTTCTTTTGGTCCTAAAGAGGACGCGTTTTTCCTTGCTGTGACTGAACTTGCTTGTGCCAAGAAGCTTCCCTTGATTTACTTGGCAGCAAATTCTGGTGCCCGACTCGGGGTTGCTGAAGAAGTCAAAGCCTGCTTCAAAGTTGGGTGGTCGGATGAAGTTTCCCCCGAGAATGGTTTTCAGTATATATACCTAAGCCCTGAAGACCATGCAAGGATTGGATCATCAGTCATTTCACATGAAGTAAAACTCCCTAGTGGGGAAACAAGATGGGTGATTGATACGATTGTTGGTAAAGAAGATGGTATTGGCGTAGAGAACTTAACAGGAAGTGGGGCAATAGCGGGTGCTTACTCAAGGGCATACAACGAGACTTTTACTCTGACCTTTGTTAGTGGAAGAACTGTTGGAATCGGTGCTTACCTTGCTCGTCTGGGCATGCGATGCATACAGAGAGTAGACCAGCCGATCATCTTGACTGGATTTTCTACACTTAACAAGTTACTAGGACGTGAGGTCTATAGCTCTCACATGCAGCTTGGTGGCCCAAAAATCATGGGTACAAATGGTGTTGTTCATCTTACAGTCTCTGATGATCTCGAAGGCGTAGAAGCAATTCTCAACTGGTTGAGTTACGTTCCTGCTTACGTTGGTGGTCCTCTTCCTGTTATTGCTCCTTTGGATCCACCGGAGAGAACTGTGGATTACGTCCCAGAGAACTCTTGCGACCCACGAGCTGCTATTTCTGGGATTATTGACCATACTGGTAAATGGCTTGGTAGTATCTTTGATAAAAATAGCTTCGTAGAGACACTTGAAGGTTGGGCAAAGACAGTTGTGACTGGTAGAGCTAAGCTTGGGGGAATACCCGTTGGTGTGGTTGCTGTCGAGACACAAACTGTAACCCAAATCATCCCGGCAGATCCAGGACAGCTTGATTCTCATGAGAGAGTGGTTCCGCAAGCAGGGCAAGTATGGTTTCCTGATTCAGCAGCCAAGACAGCTCAAGCACTCATGGATTTCAACCGGGAAGAGCTTCCATTGTTTATCCTAGCCAACTGGAGAGGGTTTTCAGGTGGACAGAGAGATCTTTTCGAAGGAATACTGCAGGCTGGTTCAAGTATAGTAGAAAATCTAAGGACATATAAACAGCCAGTGTTTGTGTACATCCCGATGATGGGAGAGTTGCGTGGTGGAGCGTGGGTGGTTGTTGATAGCCAGATAAATTCAGATTATATTGAAATGTATGCAGATGAAACCGCTCGTGGAAATGTTCTTGAGCCTGAAGGGATGATAGAGATAAAATTTAGAAGGAAAGAGATGTTAGAGTGCATGGGAAGGTTAGACCAGAAGCTAATCAGCCTCAAAGCAAAACTCCAAGATGCCAAGCAAAGTGAGGCTTATGCAAACGTCGAACTTCTCAAGCAACAGATAAAATCCCGTGTGAAGCAACTTTTACCTGTTTATATCCAGATCGCCACCAAATTTGCGGAACTTCATGATACTTCCATAAGAATGGCTGCAAAAGGAGTAATCAAAAGTGTTGTGGAATGGAGTGGCTCGCGGTTCTTCTTCTATAAAAAGCTTAACCGGAGAATTGCTGAGAGCTATCTTGTGAAAAGCGTAAGGAAAGCTTCTGGAGACAACTTATCATACAAGTCTGCGATGCGTTTAATTCAGGATTGGTTCAGCAAAAACGATATTGCAAAAGGTAAAGAAGAAGCTTGGACAGACGACCAGCTGTTCTTTACATGGAAGGACAATGTTAGTAACTACGAGGAGAAGTTGAGCGATTTGAGAGCGCGTAAACTTCTGAATCAACTCTTTGAAATTGAGAATTCCTCAGATCTGCAAGCTCTGCCACAAGGACTGGCTAATCTTCTAAATAAGGTACGAAACTGTAAAGAAAACTAAGCAACTGTGAGTTTTTGGTTCATGAGTATTCTTCTTTTGGAGGCCTAAGAATTTAAATATGTGATATGTAGGTGGAGCCTTCACGAAGAGAAGACCTGGTGGATGCTCTACGAAAGGTGTTGGGTTGATCTAAAAAAAGATTTATCTTCTGTCCCAAAAAGATGCTATTTTGGTTGCTTGTGTCACACATTAACTGAAGCTAATTGATTGAGAGATTATAAACTATAGTTGTTGTTCCCAATAATTCATTCATCGTGTCACTAGTGATACATATATATTGCATGTATATGTAGGTAGAATCATCATTTTATCCTATTGGTTTCAGTTAAAGAAAAAAAGTCATGATCTTCAAAAATAACATATAGTCATAGATCCGAATAATTACCCATTTTCAGCATTCCTAGTCATGATGTAGTATCATTAAAATGTAATTTTATGAAATTCATATAGTTTACTAATTTTCATTTTCACAGTGCATAGCTCTAAGAACATTCCATAAAGAAGAAGGTTATTTTTTTGTTAACACTAAATAATGGGTCAGATATAGTAAACTGATTAAAGTTGAAGTAGTGATCTCAAATTTTTGTGAGTTCCTCTCCCAAAACCCTAAATCTACCTTCGATCACAGAACACGACACTTCCCATCTGCTATCCTCCGCTCGGCGTTTCTTCTTTCATTTTGTAAGCTTCCGCTTCTCCATCTCCTCAAATCGATCCACTTTGATATGTAAAGTAACAATCTTTACGATGAATTGGATTGATTTCCAGCTCCCGAATGATATTTGATAGATTTAATCTGCAGATTCATGGCGGCTTAAAGCTCATGATTTTGGATGTTTTGAGAAGTATTCGAAATTCTTCAAGAGCTCACAATCTTTCATTTTGTGGGTTTAATTCGGTAACCACAAGTAGGATGCGAGAAGTCAAAGTAAAAGCTAATTCTAAAGAGTTTGAAGAAGAAGAAGAAGTTGAGCTTATGCAATCAGTTTCCACCTTAGGAAACGAGATATCTTCGTCCTTGAGCGTTAAATCAACGCCTGAGATTGAGAAGAAGTATGTGCATCGGGTTTACGATGCCATTGCTCCTCATTTTAGCTCAACAAGGTTTGCTAAATGGCCTAAAGTTGCTGCCTTTCTTGAATCCTTGCCTTCTGGATCTGTGATTCTTGATGCAGGTTGTGGTAACGGAAAGTATTTGGGGTTAAACCCGAATTGTTTCTTTATAGGTTGTGACATAAGTCACCCATTGATCAAAATCTGTTCAGATAAAGGTCAAGAGGTTCTTGTTGCAGACGCTGTGAATCTTCCTTATAGAGAGGAATTTGGCGATGCAGCTATCTCTATAGCAGTTTTGCATCATTTGAGTACAGAAAACAGAAGGAAGAAAGCTATTGAAGAATTGGTTCGAGTGGTTAAGCCAGGAGGATTTGTTTTAATAACTGTTTGGGCTGCAGAACAGGAAGACAAATCTTTGCTTACCAAATGGACACCCTTGTCTCCTAAATATGTTGAGGAATGGGTTGGCCCAGGTAGTCCAATGAACAGCCCTCGTGTTAGGAACAATCCGTTCTTCGGTCTTGAGAGCATTCCAGAAACTGAGGTTAGTACAAAGGAGCAAAAGGCTGAGAACAACTCGTTCTTCGGTCTTGAGAGCATTCCTGAGACTGGAGAGAGTACCAGAGAGCAAAAGCCCGAAAGCAGCATAGAGACCAAAGACAGCATAGGAGAGCAAAAGGATGAGAACTTTGTTGAAGAGTCGTTGGAGGCTCTAAAGAAGAATCAGCAAGAGTACTTTGTTCCATGGCATCTACCGTATCACCGTGCTGAAGTCAGTGGTGCATCTGCATCTGCTGTTGCAAGTGGTCTTGCAAAGAAAGACGATAAAAAAGGAGCTGTTGTGTACAATCGATACTACCATGTCTTTAGTGAAGGGGAGCTTGAAAGGTATCCAGAATTTTGCTTCCTGTTGTTTGTTTAATCATCGATTGATTGTTAAAACTGTACATCATTCATTCACAGGTTAGCATCTGGAGTAGGCAATGCAATGATAGTGGATAGATTTTATGACAAGTCCAATTGGTGTATTATTCTTCAGAAAGGGGCTTCAAACCAAGACTGATCGGCTATTGGAACCAGACAGACACTTCAAACTCAGTTATACTCTCTTCTCTTTTTCCAATCATTATGACATTGGAACTCCGTTGCATATGTATTGCATTTTTGTGGTAGCTCATTTCTCTTGCAATTGTTGGCTTTAAGGATTTGTATTGTATGCAACAATGAAAGAAAGAATCTACATGATATCAGATATGTGAAAGGCCAACTACTTTTCTTTCATTGCTCATAAGTAAGTAACAAAATGAAGAGTTGATACACTAAATTGCTAATCACCTAAGTACTACCTAAGTACTATATGTTGTGTTTTTGTTGCCTCGCAAGAGCGGACTCATGATAGTACAAGCTACATAGGTTTTTGGTGGTTAGAAAATACGAACAAAAAACAAACGTCTTTGTATTGTTTGAGACTCGCAACAGGTGTTTTCCATCGTGCTTCTAGATTCGTTCAAAAATCATGTTAGCTTAGCCTTTATGT
>OVAU01001542.1:0-14565 GCA_900406315.1 Biscutella laevigata subsp. laevigata
CAAATCAATTTGGACATGGGCCGCCCATGGACAGCCCGCCCTAGGTTTTAGGTTCGCATCATACAATCTTATTGGATTGCCTTCCTCTGCAGTTGTAGTAAATGGGCCATTTTGTTAAGATATCTATCTTAGTGGTAAAGCTTTATGTAGGTTGCTCTTTGGTTTGTGAAAGTGAGTTCATGATGGTTTCTGCAAGTATTTCTTGATCTCACACATCAATTCTCTCACTCGCTATATGCTGTTTCTTCTTATGCTTCTTCTGTGATTCAGTAAACTAGACAAAACCCTTACTCATAGATTTGGTATAATATAAGAGGCACAAACATAGTTACCCCATTCCACAATTTGGTCCAAAAGCTTAGCTTACCTTCTCACTAAATAAATCCTTATCACACAAATTAACCCTAAAGCTTCTTCAGCTTACCATCCTCTTACACATTCATATGAGATATTTTACAATAGCATATGGTTTATAAACGAAACAATGGAGCTTATATGATATACGTCTTTCACATACTAAGATCATGTCTTACGTCTTTTTCTTCCCACTGAGTTCTTCACTTGTACTCCAAGATCATGTTGTTCTCTGGCGCAAGGCCAACGCAGGCTCTAAGGATGTTCTCCAGCATCGCCCGCTGCTTCGACAAAGCGTTCACCACCGGTGTTCCAGGTGGTACAAGAGGTGCTTTTGTGAGGTAACTGAGTATGGTAGCCACAGGGTGGAAGGAGTGAAACTTCCCCTGAAATATGAAAAAGTTGGTTAAAAGTGAATCAAGAGTTTCTCGTGTACTAAGCAGTGGGAATACAAACCTCTCCTTCTCCTTTGAATTGGATTCTGGTGCTGAGTTCAGCAAGAAGAACAAGATCCAAGATGATTGGAGCAGCCAAAAGAGAATCCTCACAAGTGTTATGCATCACAATTGTGTTCTTCCCTCCCATGAATATCTCAGACGTGTACTCGTCCATGGCTCTTTTACTATCCCCAACATATGGAACATACTGCAAAACATTCACAAGATTTAAGGCTTCTGAAATGTGGGTCAAAATTGATGTCTCTAGACTCTGATTTCAAGAACAAACCTTAATGACAACGACATGGTCAGGGTGTTCACCGGGCTCAAAGAGGATGCCATTACTAGCCACCATGTCATCTACAACATTGCTCTTTGAAATCTCCTTAGAGCGGAAAGTCTGAGGAGCTGAGAGGTTCATGCCGTCGTTGTTTCCTAAATGATTATAGCTCACAATCGAAGTTGGCTGCAACAAAAGAATAAAGACAGATCAATATAAACATGCTTAGCAACTTTATCACTCTTGGAATCAAACTATCTTTCTTTTACCTTGATACCAGCTCCAACAAGGAAATCGACCAAGACGGATTTCATTTTAGTCTGACCACTCTTGAAATCATCACCACCGATCAAACAGTTCCTCGATATAGCCAATTCGATAAGACCAGGAACAAAAGTATTCTGAGGACTCCCATTGATGAAAGGGATGCCTTCAAGAACACAAGCAATAGCATAAAGCGTAGAAGGAGAGATCTCAGACTCGTTCTTTTCAACAGAAGCCAATAGATTCTCCATCGTATCGTTGAGTCCAACAATCACATTGCTATAACGCTCTGTGTTAGCTGTCCAGAGAACAACTAACTTATCCACTTTGTTCTTCTCCTTAAACTCCCTAACCACACCAAACATACACAGAAAAAAATCAATATACTAAAATGGATACATTACATTACAGTAGCTGCAAGATCACGATTACCTCATGTCTTTGATGATGTGGTCGACTTGTTCTTTCTTGGTACCTTTGATCACGTTATTGGCACGTGATCCTTGATTCGCAGCGATGAAATCAGAATCGTAGACTCCAGGGAGTGGAATCATGTGCTCCATGTAAGGTCTAAGTTGTTTCTGCAAATCAATGTCAAGAACTTTGGCTCTAGCCATAGCGTCTGCTAAGTTCATGTCACTTATATCCCAACCACCAAACACAACATCATCTGGATTCACCATTGGGAGGAGACTCTTGAAAGGAGCGTAGATCTCTTCACCATTGTAAGATCCAACTCGAATAGAAGAAGCTTGAGTGAGTGAACCAAAGTAATTGGCTTGTTGCACTTTGTCTTTAGTCGCCCACGAGATTCCTCTACAACAAAGATTTCCCAATTAAGTATCAAAACCAAAATCTAATCAGAAACAGAGAAATATCACTCACTCTTTGTTAGCAATCACACCAGCTGTTAAAGTTGATCCATTGTTTCCTCCCCAACCAACAAGCATCACACTAATCATCAAAAATCGAAAAAATGTGAGTGAAAATTTCGTTAGGATATTGAAGCAGAGAGGTTAAAAGTCAAAACTTTAATTCGATTTACCCTAGTTTAGGGACACGAGTGTCTGTTTTGAAATCGTATTTGACAACTTTTGGCTTCACAATCCAATGGTAAGCACCGTTACGATTCTCATGAACGACTTCTGTTGTTTCGTAATCGTATACTGAATGGATCTCATTCTCTGTGTATTTGACGTTCGGGCTCTCGACTTTAAAGCTCTCGATGAACATTTTCTCTCTCTCTCTCTCTCTCTCTCTCTCCCTCTGGTTTCTTTAAGCTCTGTGTTTGGTTTTGTGATATGGAGTTTCAGAACAATGGTGTTGATATATATAGACACGAGAAGAAGAGAATGGCAGGGAACACGTGGCGATTCGTCAGTGTATCGATGGTCCAGAGGATGGAGAGAGTTGGTTTAGTGAGTGACCGAGGCCATTCTATAAGCCATTAGAGCAATGAGAGCCGCTAAACCAAACGTGTTTGGTTCGTACGTGCGAAAGAGAGGAGACATGGGTCCATACACGTGGCGTGATCAACGTGAAGACAAGTCTTTTTCCGTTTCTGTTGTTTTCTCATTCTTGTGAAGACACTGGAAGGACCCCGAGTGATGAGGAAGAAGAAAGCGGTTACAAACATAAAACGACAACGTTTTTCACCACCGAGAAACGAGTGTTTGACACGCGCTGTCTGTTATGTGGAGTTTGTCTTTGTTGGATGGACACGTGGCGAAGTTGTTGGTGTCACGTCGAAAAAATGGCGCGTTAAGGTTAACGTCTCCGTTAACGGTAAAGTAGCGACCAAGAGGGACCCAGTCCCATTTCTTTATATATAATTATTGTTATGAGATTATTTTTTTATTTTGTTTTGGAAAAGTCTGGATACATGCAAGTTTACAAATAGTCTTGTTGCGGTAAAAATATATTGTTGCTAGTATATACATTGTAAAAAAACTGTAAATATATACATAGCATGAGTGAGAATCATAATCACAAGTGTACATGCACAAGTATTTATAAGGAGGGTCTATAGATATACTCGAAGTACAGTACGTGTATGCTGTTATGTATGTTTTAACTTTGATGGTGTGCATAGTGTTGTACTAGTGAGATCAGTGAATCACGAGGGTTGGTTAAAACGTCAGTGTCAAAAAGTCGTGAATAATAGACATAAGGGGAATGAAGGCAGCAGAAGAAGCAGTGACCACAATATCCAAAAGCGTGATTTGTGGTTAAAAGCAAAAGCCATAATAATAAAGTTGTGTTCATTTCTTCTTTTGTGTAAACATGCCTCTCAGGCACGTTTTTCGAGTTAACTGTATCACGGATCTAGTGGTTATAATTTAAACCGTATTCCATTTCAGGCCACACATACTTTGTCCTCCTTTTTTTTATTTTCTTTTGTGTTTTTCAGTCAACTTTTTCTCACTGTCTTTTCTTTTTTACCTGAATCTGGTAATTTCTAATTGAACATGTGAGAAGTTTCTAGTTCAATTAGTTTCTACTTAATATCGATTTATATTTTTGGTTCAGTTAATGTAGACTATAAATTTGGTTTTTTTTTTCCTAATATAAACATTATTTTAATCAAATTCAAACATTTAAAACTACTGCGCCTTATGCAAAATCAAGAAGAATCTCGAAATTTTCTTTATACAATATGATTAGAGTCGTCATATAACAATATGGATTTACAATGAAGACAATGTTTATTAGAGGAAAACAACAAATGTGCTTAAAAGGAAAGAATCATAGACAGAGTTTTTATTGGACTATGAGGATCTATAGTTTACAACATCATATTGGTCGGAAACACCTTTTGTGTCCGAACCATCACACAGAGACGGTGGCACGAAGTGGCTCGAGGGCTTTCGTAATCTTCTNCTATAGTTTACAACATCATATTGGTCGGAAACACCTTTTGTGTCCGAACCATCACACACAGACGGTGGCACGAAGTGGCTCGAGGGCTTTCGTAATCTTCTCAACTGCGGCACGTAGAACGTCGAGAGATGTGGCGTAAGATATTCGAATACAACTATCGTCTCCAAAAGCATCACCAGGAACCATCGCAACCTAGTAAAACACATGTTAATATAAAACAAATCCAAATTTTTCTAATTAAGACTAAGTTCAAGAGCTGTTCTTAAGGGTAAAGAAGAACATTCTATTAGTCTAGAATTCACCTGAAACTTGTCAAGAAAGTATAATGCAAGAGACGATGAGTCTTTGATTAAACCGAAACCTTCAACTTCTGATCCATAGTAAGCACTGAAGTCAATGAAGAGATAAAAAGCTCCCTGCAAGTAAATAATTCCAACAGTCAAAAACAAGAAGAAGAAACAAGCTAGTTATAGCTTAAAAGATAGCAAGACAAGCACCTGAGGTTCAGAGATCTTGACGCCTTCGATTTCACCGAGGCCTTTAACCAAGAAATCTCGTCTTTCTCTATATGCTTTAACCATCTCTGCAACTGTTTCTCCTCCAGCTTTTCCTAAACCAAGTGCAGCAACACCTGCTTTCTGAGCAATGCTACTAGCTCCTGAAGTAACCTTTCAAATGAAAACAAAACCGATTTCATCTCATAATCACTGTAATCTTCGATAAGGATTTAGATAAATACCTGGCCTTGTAGTTTGCTGCAAGCTGCCACTATATGTTTAGGACCAGCAAGATATCCAAGCCTCCAACCCGTCATTGCAAAAGCCTTTTACATATCATATGATCAGTAACCAACTTGATGGGTTAAAAAGCCAACTAAGTGATCAAAACTTTACCTTTGAGAAACCATTCACAGTCAAAGTTCTTTCATACATGTCTGGCAAAGAAGCAAAGCTTGTGTGCGTTGCTGGTGCATAAATTATGTGTTCATATATTTCATCTGATAGCACCTATAAAAGAAATTCAAGTTCTTTTTCAGCTTAAACAGGTGAGCAAAGACCGAACTAAAGTATTGTGTTTACGCTATATACCAGAAGCCTTGGATGCTTAGCAACGATCCGTGCAATCTCTTCAAGCAAGCTCTTAGGGTAAACAGATCCAGTAGGATTGGAAGGAGAGCAGAGAATAAGAAGTCTAGATTTTTCAGTCAATTTAGACTCAAGATCCTTTGGATCCAACAAGAAATTATCAGAAATCTTGGTAGGAATAATCACAGGTGTAGCATCCGCCAGTCTCGCTTGTTCTGTGTAACTAACCCAATATGGTGCAGGAATTATAACCTACACCACACACTTCACTGTTATAAACAAAATCATATCGAAATAGAAAAACAAAAAGAACTTGAAAAGAAGATTTGGTATATAATTACTTCATCTCCAGGAGAACAAACCGCAAGCACTGCTTGTAGAATACTTTGTTTAGCTCCATTACTAACCAAGATCTGATCCGGCGCATAAGACAATCCATTTTCCTCTGGAGGAACCAAATACAAACACTTTAAATCCATTTCGACCCAACTGTGAATTACAAAGCAAAAGTGTTTATCTTTTATCTCTACCTTTTAATTTCCTACATATTGCTTCTCTAAGTTCTGTAATACCTGCATTAAGCGTATACCTAGTGAAACCTTCTCGAATCGCATTGATCCCAGCCTATACGAAAACTGGTTCAGAACAAAGAACATAAGCACGGAACAACCAAATGGAGAAATGCATTGCTAACCTCAGCGACGGTTTTAGGTGTATCGAAATCGGGTTCTCCGGCAGCTAATCTGATAACAGGAACACCGGATTGCACAAGAGTAGCAGCGAGATCGGTTATAACCATAGTCTTCGAAGGTTTTAAAGATTGTACTCGCGGACTAAGTGAGACATCTACAGATGATGATGAAGAAGACAGAGTCTCTGCATCATTTGGTTTAGCCATGGCACATATTCTAGATGAAATCTTACAGTACCTAAAACGTCACAGGCACGAGACCTAAATCAACTACATCATAAATCTAAGAAATCCAGCCAAATCAAAATAATGATTGATTAGAACAGAGAAGAAACTTACGAGAGGGAGAGAGGAAGTGGTTGGAAACGAATTGATCCGATTGGCATCTTAGAATCTGAGTTTGGTTGGGTTCTAGCGGCAATGGCGGCGGAAATGAATGCAGCGGAACTCTGAGTGGCCATTGGAGAAGGTGGGTTGGTGAGTCGAGCAATTTGTAAACGAGAGAGGCGGAGAGAAGGTAGGAGACTAAGGAGGAGTTGGTGAGAAAGTGGAATTTTTAAAAATGAAATATATTTAAATTAAGCCACCAACTCTTTAAAAGCTAGTTGCGGCGGCTGGTCATGTCGCCGGGAAGATAAATTTGCATGAAGGAATCTAAGAACGATGTCGTTTGGAGAGACAATAGTGGTTTTAAAAAGTAAACGACTCCACTGGGGATCGAACCCAGAGTCTCTGGTTTCGTAGACCAGCGCCTTATCCATTGGGCCATGGAGTCAATTTTAATAAAGATGGTTTACGTGATTATAAATATATTAAATAAAAGTAGAATAAGTACGAGTTGACTTCTCTATAGTTTTGTATACATCAAACTTTTTATCCACAAAAAATTAACTTTTAAATTAAATTAACAACATGTTTAACAAGAGATTGTAAGTCAGTTTGACATGTGCAACATTTTAATTAATAAGATTGTTACATGTTTACTCAATTAGATTAACATGTGTCGAGTATTCATACTTTACAAAATTTAAAATAGATTTAATTAAATGAAGGTAATATTTTGAATTAAAAATATAGATGTAAAAATCTACTAAATTTTTTATTATGTATGTTTGTTTCTACTTTTATTTAATAAAAAATACAAATATAAATATATGAACAATTAATAACGACGTACTAAAATATAAAATTTAATGAATTTCTAAAACATGATATAAGAATTGGATAGAAAGGAGTAATTTCCCATTAATTGGATATGATATAAGATTAGGATGATGATATCATGAGTTGGACAGATTTTATAATTTATTGTTCTTAAATTTTTTTAGTATTTACAAAAGGTAAAAATTGGTAAATATAACCATAACTTCTTGTCATTTTTAATCTTTTATAAATTCCTTTAAACTAGTTTACATTTTTAGGAAATATTTTTCTTAAAACAACATATAATAATTGCTTTGGATAAGATTAAAAACTTTATATTATATATAAATATACAATCTCATAACTAAAACATATCTCTTCCCAAATCTTAATTTGAGTCAACAAATTTTCTTTTAGATATCATTATGGTTTATCCATCAGATTCACAACTCGTCAGCTATTTCACAGATCAATGTGGCTACTGCAAAATCAAGATTTATCCAAAGATTGATGACATCTTCATGTATAAGTGCGTATCTTTCAATTTTCAGGCTTCAATTAGCTTACCATAATTTATTTTAATTTTGTGTTATTGTTTCTTATAAATACAGGGATACTCCATTTTGTACCGAAGAATGTCGAGAAAAACAACTAGAAGATGATGAAAAGAAAGAAAAGGAGAAAAAATAAGAAGAAAAAAACTGGTTGATGTTGAAAAATAGATAAATAACAATGTTCTTATTAGTTGACAAAAAAAAAAAAAAACAATGTTCTTATTATGTCTAATTAATATTTTTATCTAATAATTAGAGATAAATATAGCTTTTACATTTTTAATTAAAACTTTCATTGTTAACAGTTAAAAAACTCATCATATGATTTTGTATAAATACATATATATTATTAAGAGTTTAAAATTATTACTATTTTACCATTTTTGTTCTACGCTTTATGTTCTTTCTTCTCTTATGTCGGATTATGTGTATATATATATGTAAATATTAAACAGTATTTGTGGCAATTGAATTTTTTTGTCGGATCATTTGGTAGATGACAATCCACAAAAACTAAAATATTTTATGAAATATTAGAAGTTTGTATTTGGAAATTATTATGATTTGACGGATAATATTCCACAAAATTGAGAGATTTTGCTAAACGATATAATTTTATATTTTGAGAAATTACGATGACTATGTAGATAATATTTCATAAAATTTAGAGACTTATAGAACGTTATAATTTTGTATTTAGGAAATTATGTTTACTTGATGGATATTAATAAAAAACTTGAGAGGCCTGTAAAATATTATAATTTTTATTATTGTTTTGCATTATGACTCTACACTTAAAGTTTAGCTATATTCTGAATTAAAGAATAACTATGCAAAATCAAATCTATTAAACAACTATATATAAACCTTATGGAATAACTTCACACCATAAACCAGTGTACTAATAAGCTTCTTATAAAGTTTACTAGTGTTGATCCCGCGTTAAACGCGGATATTTTTATTCTGAAAATAACCTTAACTATATTTTAGAATATAGTGTAATTTAGATATACTGTAAAAATTAAATTGTGTATATCAAATTTATGAGCGGATTATTTTTTTTTTTTGTCGCCAATGAGGGGATTATTTTAGAATATGCCAAAAAATATTCCTTTAGATATATCAATTAGATATTTTTAAATTATTAATCCTATTTATTAGGTATTTCATTAATTTGAATTTTTAAATATAATTTGTTTGTTATGTTACGTGATATAAATATAAATCTTATTATATTTCATTATTTCAAATTTTAATATTTGTCTAGTCACCAAATGAAATAGTTCATTATGACTTTTTAAGTAGATAAACCTTGTTTTAATAAAATAGATGTTTTTTAATTAAGATTTTTAAATATGGAGATAGTGTTTTCTTTATTTTAATATTTTAAAATTTCGTTTGTATTCTTTATATAGTTAAGGGGAAAATGAAATGGTAGAAGCAGTTTAGCAAAAAAGTGGTAAATCTTTAATTTCAAAATATGTTGTCTACTTTATTAATTTAGACTGTTTTATTTAATTATTTGGATCGACTTACTTTACTAGATATTGTTTTCATTATTTTAAAGTTGTTATTATGTTCCCTATTTTTTTTTCTTAAATTAAAAATGGGTTAAAACATTCAGAGTTCATAAGAAGTTCACTTTTTTGTGTCAACTTCACAAGAAGTTCAAGCAAAACAAAACAAAATATTTTGTACTAAATGATAAATCGTTAATTAATAGACCAATCCCTAATTGCAAATCACATATATGGGTTTTAAGACTAACCACATAAAACACAAAAACTTGTAAGAAAGACAACAACGAAGCGAAGTCCCAAACCTAAGCTTCAGTTTTGACATTAGCATTTGCCATTTGTGCACAAGAAGAAGAAGAGACATCACTCTCACGAAGCCATTCCCTTGCACAAATCAGAGCCTCCAGTGTCTCAGGCCTTAGTGACGTCTTATACTCATCCATCTCTCTAGGTTCCACGTCAAAGACATACTGAAAGGCAGCAGCCGAGACCGGGATCGAGAGGATGTCTCTAGCCATCTTTGATAATGTCGGGTACTTGAGCTTGTTCTGTTTCCACCAGTCCAGAACATCAAACTCCTGAACACGAGGAAATAGTATTTCATCAAGGTATTGGTCTAGTTCTGATTTCAGATTCTGACCCGTTGTCTCCATTATGTACGTGTCGAAATCTGATAATCCATCATCGGATGTAGGTTTCAGTGATGATTGGAGTGCCATGTATTCGCTGAAGAGCTCGTGGATCCCATCATCGACGGTCTTGATGTTCTCCTCTGCGTCTTCTCCAAAGATCTTGGAGAAACTGAACTCGACAAGCTTCATCTTGAGTCGAGGATCCATTACCACAGCCATTGCTAAAACCAA
The DNA here is from genome assembly GCA_900406315.1 of Biscutella laevigata subsp. laevigata. NCBI lineage: Eukaryota > Viridiplantae > Streptophyta > Magnoliopsida > Brassicales > Brassicaceae > Biscutella > Biscutella laevigata. The sequence continues at coordinate 10,069 of OVAU01001542.1, forward strand.
GCTACAATCTCTCCAGTACTTGTCAATTTTCTCTTTCATGATTTTAGCAATATCTGCGACATAAGAATCCTCTCCCGCAATCGCTCGAGACAGATCTGTTTGTGTCTTCCACACTTCATGGAAGAATGTAACAGCGGACGGGTTTTCAGTAGACTGAAGAGTGGAGGCTGCTTCGTAAAGAGGCTTCAAGAATGTGCAAAGTGTCTCCACATTCTTCCAATCCTCTGCTGAAGGAGGCTGCTTGTAGTCAGGATCAGCAGTGTCTAAGCAAGAGAACACTTCCTTTAATTCCAAAGCGGCCACAAGCATGTTATATGTAGTGTTCCATAGCGTCTGATCATCGAGTGAAAGCACCTTATCGCTCGGAACTTGAAGTTGTTCCTTTAGCTCAACAAACCTCTCCTCATGAGACTCTGAGGTTTTCACATGCTTCACACTGTCCCTGATGCTCTTAATCACATCTTTTCCTTTCTCCAGCACATCTTTAGCCAGGCTACTAAAAGTACGAGCAACACAATTCCCTATTACCAACTGACCATCGAGAATCCCGGGGTTGTTGATGCAGAGTAAAGGTCTGATATTCTCAACCGCAGCGTTACTCGCAGGATGATTGAAAGTGACCGAAAACAACCTTCCCTCTAGACCCCATTCGGAAACACAGCTTAAGACAGCAGAACTCAAAGCTTCATCTGAATCTGGATAAGGTTCCATAGAAACATTAAGAAGCTTCTTCTGTATCTTCCAATCACTGTCAATAAAGTGAGCAGTTATAAACACATACCCAAGAGTTTGCTTCGACGTCCAAAAGTCCAGCGTCAAACAAAACCGTCCAGGAATCTCTTGTAAAGATTTCAAAACATTCTGCTTTTCCGCAAGATAAGTCGCCACACAATCACCTTGAACACTGTTGAAGCTGAAAGTGTCTAACTGAGGCTGAAGACTCTTTACAAAGGAGATAAACCCTGGATGCTCAACCATGTGAAGAGGGTAATCATGGACAATAACCATCTTAGCAATCTCATGACGATATTTATCCTGATTAAACGCAACAAAGGTAGAATTGTTCGGAGTCCGGTATCGCCTTCTAGGAGTATCACTCTTGGGAGTGTAAGGTGTCATCGTATTGTTGTTTTCATTGTCTTGAGCATGAACAAGTGCAGGACAAGTCCCTTTAGCAATGTGACGCTTAAGATGACTAGTACCAGCAATTTTAGTGCCATTACTGTAAGCAAAGCTTTGATTGCAACCATTGCAAAAAGCCCTTCTGCAATTCTCTTCTGTATCTGCGATTGTGAAATGCTCCCACACCATTGACTTCTTCTTTCGTCTTTTGATTGGTTGTGTTTCTGGTGACCTCACATCATTGTCATTATTGTACACTTCCATAGCTGTTTCCATTGCTGATTCCATCTATAAAGACAGGAAATTTTATCAAGTCGAAGAAAAACCAGTAATAAAACATCTGATTGATTATTAATGATGATTACTAATCAAGCCCAAAACCCAGAACTGGTTTAATGAAGATTATAAAACGTACAAATAAATGGCCGAAGTCCAAAATGTATGTATTAAAAAGGATAAAATCGGTATTTGCCCATTATTAGAGATCCAAAAGTTCACCAAAAAAAAACCTAAAAGAAACGAGAAAAACAAAACAGAATACCCTAAATCCTTAAAATCGATCAAACATGGGCTAATAGACTAAAAACTTGAGCCCAAGAAAAACAGGTTCAACAAAATCAAGCAAAAAATACAAAACTGAAGCTCTGTATATCAAAGTGTTTGAACCCAGAAGATTATCTAAATTCTAATCCACAAAGCCTTTTTTCGCTTTTCTAAATCATACAAACAAATTCGTTTGTCTATATATATATACGAACTTACTCAAAACAAACTTCGAAATTTCAAAATCGATTTACCTCCATAAGTCTAACAAAAACAATTTCAAAACTTAGCTCCGATAATTTTTTAGAGTGACCAGATCGAAGCTAAGGAAAACGAGCGAAGCAACAATAATAGAAGAAGAAAGAAAAACTCAAATATTCTCCAAAATCAGATCCATAGAAAAGATACGAAATTAGGGATGCAAAATAAAACAAAAAGTTTCTAATCAATTTCATTGATTTCAGTATTTGCTCATGAGTCAATAATCTTTGCTGCTCATAAAACATACAAATTAGAGACTGACCTTTTAACATATGAAGGAATCAAAAGCTGGAATCGTTCCGAGAAAAATCGAAGCAAAATTGGGGTTAGGGTTTCTAACTAATACCTGTTTTACGTTTGGGAGGAGGAAATCTCCCCGGCGCGGTGGAAAGAGAGGAAGCCGAGTGGATCTCCGGCGAGGAGAGAGATAAAAGAGAAATAGAGATAGATAGATTTGGGCTTGAAGACCAGAGAGATTGGACCTTGAGAGACGTAAGAAAAGAGAAGACGAATTGTTTTTATCTTCTAAAGTGAATAGAAGGATGCGTCGACTAAGGTAAAACTTTTTAGGTTATTTTAATGGGCTTTTTTTATTTGTGGCCCATGTTTTATTAAAACGACATCGGTTTTCACATGACATATTTTTTTCTACTCCAGTTTTATAATCTACTAGGTTACTAACCATGCCATTTATAAAAATATTGAATTGATCAAAAACAAATTTATGTTTTTTTTTAAATCTTATTATAATATAATCTTAAATTTTTTTATGTTAAATGATAATTCAATCATAGAAATAATAATTTTTTTATTAAGAAAATAATGTTTGACCACACGTATAAAAATAATCCATTAAAATAATTAAGTATAAATACGTTTGGTTATAGGTTTAAAATATAAAATTTTAAAAATAAAAAATAATTTAAAAAAATTATGACATTCAATCACTTCTCTTCAATATATTAGAAAACTAAATTTATATATATTTTGATTTATGGTTGTTAAGATATTTACTTTTTTCATTAATGAAATAGTCGGGATATATTTTAGATGATTATATCATAATAAAAAAAAAATTAGTTTTTAAAAAGTCACATATGTACATTTATACGAAAACCCTAACTTCAAACATGATAAAAGCCCTAAATTCCTTGTCGCAAGTTACATGTTAAAAACTGCAAACTTTCTTGTTCACGGTTCTCAAAATTCTTCATAAATCCCTAATTAATCAATTTCATTGTTCTCCTTCTTTAGCCTTAAACTATGGAATCTCTCTTTAACCAAGTCCCTTCTGTTTCCACAGTTTTTGGTATCTTCACATCTTTATCTGCAATCACAATGCTTCTCCGTAAAATATCCAACGAGTTTATTCCTTATGGAATCCGACAATACATCACTTCAAAACTTGGAGACCTCTTCTCATCTTACTTGCACTCGAGTTTCACGTTCGTGATTGAGCAACATTGACAGTCTGGAGAGAATCAGACTTTCCTTGCAGTCCAAGATTACTTACCTAATCGTCTTGCTAAGCTCTCCACCAACCAAGTCCTCGTGGGTTCAAGTAATCTCAAGAATCCAGCGGATGAGCTAAAACTCGGAATCCCAGTCAACACTAAAATCATCGATGAGTTCGAATGGATTCATCTCGAGTGGACCCTACACTCTGTTGAATCTAAGAATCATTTACTAATAGAGAAAAAACACTTTAATCTAACATGTAAGAAGGAGTTTCGTGACAAGATAATGAAAGATTACTTCACACACTTGGTGAAATCTGCACAGAAGATAAAGAAACATCGCAAGAATCTCAATATCTACACTCTTAACCAACGATACTTACAATGGGAATCAGTCGTTTTTGAGCACCACACGACCTTCGAAACCCTAGCTATTGAGCAGGACCTCAAGACCAGTTTGATAAACGATCTTGATCCTTTCTCCAAAGGAAAAGACTTCTTCAAGAGCGTGGGACGAGCCTGGAAACGTGGATACCTTCTTTACGGTCCACCTGGTACTGGAAAATCTTCTTTGGTCGCTGCAATTGCTAATCACATGAGATACCATATCTATGATCTTCAGATTCAAAGCATTAGCAACGATGGTGACTTGCGGAAGATTCTCAACTCTACATTGAACCAGTCGATTCTTCTCATTGAAGACATTGACTGTGGAGCTGATGTTTCTAGTAGGCGCCTGAAGAATGAAAATGATGAAGATCCCCAAAAGCGCAAGAAGAGAGATGTTGGAGTAAGTTGAACATATTTCCTAGTCTTGGGATTTTTACCCCATCCGAGAAAACCGTAACCGAACCGAAATTTAGGATTCGAATCGGATTTGGATATGAGCACAAATATCCAAATGGATCACAAATTATTTCCTCTATGTTTATTTAACCTGTTTCTAAAGGCTTCTGAACCTTTCCTTTGTGGACAGATATCTTTGTCTGGTCTGTTGAACTTTGTAGATGGGCTCTGGTCGAGCTGTGGAGAAGAAAGAATCATAATTTTCACCACCAACCACAAGGAGAAGCTGATAGACTCTCGAAGGTGTATGTACGGCGACATATGCAGG